>CM040480.1:10834142-10856917 GCA_022758105.1 Pangasianodon gigas
TAGAAGAACCCATGGTGCTGATTGTTGGGGCAAGGTCAGATGAGTCTGGGCATTTAAAACCTTTGAGATTGACATCACCTGGTCTTTCCAGACGATGATTGAGAACAATCCATGACACTGTCAGGTCTCAGCTTTCCAAAGGGGGCAGTGCATGCTATAAACTCTGCAGGGTGCCCAAACTTTTGCAGACGCCTTTTTTAGTTTTCTGTTATTTTGAAAGCGTGAATGATGGAAATAAAATCTAACTTTTTTTGACATATTATAAGAATGTCTAATCTGTAATTTGATGCCTTTTGGAGATTTTTCCATCTTTCCTTGGCTTCTTTTATGCACATTAATAAAAAATTTTACCTGGGGTGCCCAAACTTTCGATCCCCACTGTAGGGTATATCGATGGAGGCTTCTACCCAAAATGTTTTAAGCCCATCCCTGAAAAAAATTTTGCAGTGGAAAAGGCTGTAGTTTTAATGTAGTACACTGGAACTTAAGGTAAGCCATGGTGGAGGGAAGGGGGAATAATAAAATAAAAATTCACATGGTTGACTGCTGGGATACCCCCGTAATGCAAAAAATGCTAATTAAAAAAAATCAATAAATACAGAATATTTAATGCTTGATCTAATATTGATGTACTGATAGCTGCTAATACTGGGTAAGGCCTCCCTTTGCTCTTAAAACAGCCTCAATTCTTCATGGCATGGATTCCACAAGATATTGGAAACATTCTTTTGAGATTCTGGTCCATGTTGACATGACTGCATCACACAATTCCTGCAGATTTTTTCAGGTGCACTTTCATGCTGCGAGTCTCCCATTCTACCACATCCCCAAGGTGTTCTACTGGATTCAGATCTGGTGACTGGAAAGGCCACTGAAGAACACTGTTTGGGACAACTTTGGTTTGTGACATGGTGCATTATCATGCTGGAAGTAGCCATTAGAAGATGGGTAAATTGTGGCCATGAAGGGATGCACATGGTCAGCAACAATACTCAAACAGGCTGTGATATTCAAGCAATGATTGATTGGTATTAACTGGCCCAAAGTGTGTCAAGAAAACATTCCCTACACCATTTCACCACCTCCACCAGCCTGGACTGTTGACACAAGGCAGGTTGAGTCCATGGATTCATGCTGTTGGTGCCAAATTCTGACCCTACCATCTGTGTGCCTCAGCAGAAATCGAGATTCATCAGACCAGGCTACATTTTTCCAGTCTTCAACTGTCCAGTCAGCCCACTGTATTTTTTTTTTTGTTGTTGTTGTCACCTGAGGTTATTTCTTTGTTTGTAGAAGTTGGTGAGGACCATGCAATTGTTATTTAGGCCCTTATAAATAAAAACATAGTATTGAATGAGTGTGTACGTTCTTTTTCCCCATGACTGTATGTGTATATATATATATATATATATATATATAATGTATAGTGACGGCGGGCAAGCAGCCCGCGCACATAAAACACAGCACTCCTCGCACAACCCCCTGGGGTGATGATTTGGGCTTGTTTTGTAGCCACAGAACCTGGGAAACTTGCAGTACTTGAGACAATGATGAACGAAACTTTATACCAGAAATTCTTGAGACAAATGTAGGGTCATCTGTCAAGCAGCTTAAGCTAGGCTGAAATTGGGTCATGCAACAGGACAATGATCCCAAGCACACAAGCAAATCACCATCTGAATGGCTAAAGGAGAAAAAAATCAAGGTGCTGGAATGGCCAAGTCAAAGTCCTGATCTCAACCCCATTGAGATGCTGTGGCAGGATCTTAAAAGAGCTGTGCATAAACGAATGCCCTCAAACATCAATGAACTGAAGAAATGTTGTAAATAAGAGTGGGCCAAAATTTCTTTAAAATGATGTAAGAGACTGATAAACTCATACAGCTTATCATCTATCATACTCATCACCATCTCACTGTTTTATGCAGTTATACAATCAGCCAATCATGTGTCAGCAGCAAAATGCATAAAATCATGCAGACAATTAGAAAATTATCTAATTAGATCATTAGAAAAAAAAAATCACCTGGTCATTTTCCAGTCTTCAACTGTCCAGTTTCGGTGAGTCTGTGCCCATGATAGCCTCAGATTCTTGTTCTTAGAAGCTGATGTGGTCTTCTGCTTTTGTAGCCTATATACCTCAAGGTTTGTTGTGTTGTGCATTCTGAGATGCTTTTTCTGCTCATCTTGGTTGTAAAGAGTGCTTATTTGAGTTACTGTAGACTTTCTGTCAGCTCATACCAGTCTGGTCATTCTCCTTTGATCTTTCTCATCAACAAGGTGTCATTATATTATATATATATAATATATATATATATATGTGTGTGTGTGTGTGTGTGTGAACATTAACTGAAGCTCTTGATTTGTATCTGCATGATTTTGCACTAGAGTAAATATATTATGATTTAAAAATCTCTCCACTTTAGGTTAATTTACATTGCTGTATTTATTTATTATATATGCAGTACAATTCTGTATTTAAAAAAAAAAAAAAAAAAGATTGTAAAGATCTGATTTAAAAATATCTGTGCAAATTAGATACCGCTCTTGAACCCACCCATTGTCTCTTCAGCATGCCGTGTTGTATGGGTTTGCTTGCAGCCTAAGACTGTGTCAAAGCAGTGACCACTGCATGATACAGAGACATTCTGCCACTGTTTTATAAGAATCTTTGAGTTCTGTGTACCTATCAGCAATCCACGACGAGTGTGAGTCACTCCTTTTATTACAACTGTGTTCTATTTCTGTAGCACCTGTTTTTATCAAGTTCTGCCATCCTTTCCCATATAACACCAGCAAACAATCTGGGCAAAAAGTAAATATAATCAATGTCACATTAACATCAAAAAAAGTTTCATTTGGGGTTAATTTTTTTAAGCTTTGTGACATCTTTATGTGGGTCATAGAGTGCCAGAAGCCACATAAGATAATTTGCGATTTGACAACCCTGGTTGAGGTGAGTATGTGTAGCTCCAGTGCAAAACTCTTAAATCAGACTGACTGGCCATTCCATTGATAAACATTTATGTAAAAAAATTTGTAGAACACTTAATTTACAAATAACTTCAAAATTTTACTTAAGCTCTAAAGCTGTAGCCTATTATTTGTCATTTCATGGTTGGGACCACTACTTCTCAGGATGACTTCTCATTTACGGGATGTAGTCAAATGCATCTTGCAACAGGTTTGGGCATGGCCCCTTATTCCAGTGAAGGAAAATCTTAATGCTACAGCATACAATGATATTCTAGACAACTGGGTGCTTCCAAGTTTGTGGCACCACATATGGATGTGATGGTCAGGTGTCCACATAGTATGTTTAAACTGTCCAGCCCCACTGTTGATACAAGTAATAGGTGGATTCTTTCTGGTTGTGGCTTGGGTGTTTTGCATACATTAAATTAATTAAAATATACATGCCCACTATGTCTCCTTTCATATGTGCACAACTTACCATTACCAACAAGTCTTCTGTTTGTTAGTATGTATATGCACCCTGTCTGCATCAGTAAATTGGTTTACTCATTCTTTAGTTAAGTAACATGAGACAATTGTATGATCTTACAGCAAAGCTACAGCATAACTGCAAAAACACACGTCATCTAGACATGACATACTGGTTAAAGTCTGAAGGCGTGGGTGAAGGCAGTGGTGATAAATTCTTCACAGTTGAGAAAAGGTTCTTTAGATTCTTTGCTGTTCTCCATATTTAGCTAGTTTGCTAAGCTACTGTCAGTTTGTTTAGATTGGGCTTGGGTGTGGTGTATCATGAACATTATTGGCTGTTGTGTAAATTAGTCAAGTACTTCAACATGCTTCAAGATGATTGAAGTCAAACTGAATTTCATCAGCATTTAAATGTATTTATTTAGCTTACTTTCAAATGCAGATGTGCATTAAAAGAAACTATTTCTTTGTTCTACAAAGGCAAACTGCAGTAACTAGTGATTGCATGACAAAGCTTCATGAAGTGCTGAAGCTTTCCAGTAAACTGTGTTTTAAAATGGGTAATTTTTTTGTGAAAAATTTGAACCAGTAAAGGCCAATTAAACTGAACAGAGACTGTTTCTTTAAATGGGTAGAGAATGGGGCTTTGAGATTGAATATGCTCAAACCTTAGAGTTTTCAAAACAGCCTGCCAAACTCAAATGCATTCAGAAACTGAGGCATTCCCTAACTGAGGCTTCAAGACATCACTGATGACTTTACTACAAGAAAACAACACAAGCATAGATACAGAGCTTTATCTTAAATTGCCTTTTTTGGCAGTATACGCTTTGAAGCATAACCTTGCTAGCAGAAACTATGCCAACATTAACAAGTGGAAATAATGTGGCATAATAATGTGGAAATAATGTGGAAAACAGCTCCTAATCCAAAGTGCCCTACCAAATGCATTGATAACAGTTAACTAATTTATACTCATTGTGAGCTTTATGTAATGCTTAACAGCATTCATGCATGCTTAACAGATGAATAATGTTAGACCATAAGGCATGTGAAGTGGAGGAGTTGCTACAAATTTGTATAAATGTATTTTCAGCAAAACTTCATAATAGACCTGCCCAACACACTAATATAGTCCTGTTCAGTTGTATTTAGATCACTTTATCACAAGATTAGACAGATGCCCAAAAGTTTAGTTTCAGTCAAAACTTAATTTTATTGAATAACTCTTTATGGCAGTATACAGATAAGTGTGTGCTTTATCTGGAGAGGCAGACATGAGATCAGCAACTGGGGCTCTACAGTCAATATAAATGGTTTGTGGTTAATAACTGTCCCACAGAGACTATAATCATCAGACATTACAGTTCTCTGATAACCTTTGGCTCAGTTTAGTCAGGTTCTCAACTAGATTTAATGAACAGCACAATCCAGTGTTATGGTACTTTTATATTTTTACACTAAAACATGAATGCATGTATATGAGAATGTGGTTCATGAAATAGTTTTGACTTGTTCATGCACTTAAATTGAACCTCCTGCCAAGACCACATAGAAATCAGAGGAGCTGTGATGCTGCACAGTGATTGAACCTCCTGCCAAGACCACATAGAAATCAGAGGAGCTGTGATGCTGCACAGTGACTGACTGAACATATTATTATTATTATTATTATTATTATTATTATTATGGCTGCTGACTTCAGAGTGTTGAGTCCCCCATTTTGTAATGTTAATACTTGATAAACATAGTTTCGTGTTTTGTGATGTATTTTCTTCAAAGATTCTTGAAAAATTTATGTCTGCAAAAGTTTGCAGTCAAATACTGTAGAACAAGATAGTAATTTGATAAATAAAATACTAAAAGAGGTTGGAGGTGATGTGTTTAGTAATATCCATATAGGCTTTCTTTTAAATTTCCAAAAAAAAAAAAAACGTGTTTTAAAAATACTTTCAGCAAAGGTGGCAGGTACATTCTGGCTTATAGCAAGGCTGCCGCCATATACAGTATGTGCCCTGAAGAACTAACATCTGTTGATTATATTTGGCTCACTCATTGGTTGAGTAGTGGACACACACAAAGTTTTAAGGAGGAATGTGTGCAAGAACACACTGTTTTCTGTGAGCCTGTAGATCAGTATGCTCACCAAACTGTAGTTGTATTTCTCCATGAGAAGAGCCAGAGCTTGTATTATTGAGTCCTGCTGTGTGTATCAGAGGGAGGTCTCATTGGTGTGCGGGTGTGATGTCTCCTCCTCTAGAAGGGTGATGCGCTGTTTGAGCATGCGCACCTGTGTCTCATGTCTCTCCATCATGGCCATCATTTGGGACTCCAGCTTCTTTAGCTTGTTCTGATGTTTCTTTTTGGCTTTCTCATATGCCGCCACCAGGTTACTGTTGACACACACACACACACACACACACATATTCATGAAGTCAAGACCCATCTGTTATAGACTACTGCCTATCACTATATAACCTGCATTATATGATGTTTTTGCACTTTAGCAGGTGCTATGCTTCATGATGTGATATAAACTACTGTCCATCTCTCGCTACAATGTGTCAGTCCCTCTTTACACTGTCTATCATTGGTAGGGGACCCAGAAGATGTCTGAGCAGATATTAACAAAGTGGTGGAACATTTTCAGCATGGCAGTCATACGGACATGGTAGTGTGTGTTACTGGTAAAAGAAGTGTTTAAAAGTGTTTCAGGTACAGCAATGTTACGTACTGTGTGTTATAACTGTATTATACACACCTACCTTGTTTGTCACCTGTCAGATGTACAGTTATAGACTGCAGCTCATCTTTTTCCCATGCACAGTGTGCATTAATCACCTTTTACACTTTAACAGTGGTAGTTTGTAACCATAGTTCTGCTGTGAGCTGGATATTTTTGGCTGGTGGACTGTTTCTCAACCCAGCAGAACCATGGATGTTTAAAAACCCCAACAATGCCTTTCACCTCACAGCAGCAGAGCTGAAACTCATACTGAGCAGAATGTGAAAGCAGTGTGTTTTGCTCTCACCCTTTTAGCAGCAGTGATGGGTGATATATAGTGAGCAGAAGAATTCCATCAACCCCTGAGCAGCCATTTCTTAAAATATTCCCTGTCTGTCCATTACATGAGAGAGCACGTACTAATCAGAGCCCAGTTGATCATTCATACATACATACATACATACATACATACATACAATACGCACAGACATGGGCTCATTCCTTACCATCAGTCCCCTCAGAGCTGCTCATCAGTGACAGCACATACACACTCAGAGATGGGAATCACAACTGCACTGTCTGATTGACACATAAATAAAAAAAAAAATAGCCATTTTGAATGCATTATATAAACACTCCTGGAGGGCACAGGGCACCTCATCATCATCATACATGATATGTGTTTATAATGATTGTGAAAGGCTGATCCCAGCTCAGACTAATATGGCAATAAGCCTGTGTTTTGTTTAAATGATGACAATATGTTATAATTTAGCCAACGAAGGACATACATTTATATACAGTTTATTTCAATTCTGGATTTCTCTGGTAGCGCTATGCAAAAATGCAAGCTGGATCAAAGCAAACACACCATGGCCACTGGCACATGTTGGTTTCTGCGAGCTGTGTGCTGGCACTGCATCCATGTAGACAGCCAACCTTTATGAAACAGAGAGTTCTGATAGGCACCATCCTGTCCAGGAAGGTGATCACATCGGATGTGTCTCTCCAGGATTGGAGAGCCACTCACAAAGACAGGGTGGTGAGTGGAATATGGGACTCACACTTGTGGTCCGCTCAGATAGATAGATAGACAGATAGATAGAGGGACATTGCATTACAGTTGTGGTAAAAACAAACATTTCCAGATACATAATACAAAAAGAATACAATCAAGTAAATAAGCACAGTACAATAAATCTATTAAGCAGGAGGGGGAGCTTATCTCTATACAAAAAATATGTAAACAAACTCTACAACTACTATTACTACTACTTATAATAATAATGGCAACAGCAGCAACACAAGTTCTACTACTACTGCTACCATTACAGACAATAATAATAATAATAATAATAATAATAACAATAATAATAATAATAATAATACATATAAATTATTTGGAACTGCTGTATAAATTATTTTGGAACCTCCAATTTTCCTGGCCCTAAAACATTTTCTGCCCTCTTAGGAGGGCATCATGTTCTTGTTTGGACAGAAAAGACCACAGTGGAAGACTATATCAACCACCAAGGGGGTATGCGACCCTTTATTTGCATATGCTGGTCCATAAACTGACAGTGGCGTGGAGTGCACTTCCTGTGAGAGTCATGTGCCTGGGTTTCTAAATCAAGGTGCTGTACTATATAAACAGGTGGTGGATCAGATATGGATAGATAGGTAAATAGATTTATTTGCCACAAAGAAAAATGCTCAGTGCTTTTATTCCCTGATCAGACACAATGTGCCAGTGGGGGGGTGGATGCACTAGCCACCCTTGGCCACAAGTTATCCTGTACACGTTCCTGCTGCATAGAAATCTACTGTCTCAGTGACACAGGGAGATTTTTCATCCCCATCCTGAGCATCTGGCACTCTGGGCTTGGCCTGTAAGATATCCGACCTAATTACAATTGGACTAACCAACACTGCCATAGCAAATTCAGAATGGTAGGGCCTCATCCACTCGGTCTCTTTATAAGAGAGTAAATGGAAGTTCCTACCACATGGAGTGTTCATGGTGTGGGAAATTGCAAGTGGTTCCATTTCAAAGTTCAGTCCTGGAAATTGTCATTTTTACAGACTCTGAAAGAGATCTTGAGATGGGCAAGGCATTTTCCACCACTAAGGTGTATTTGGCTGCAATCTCTGCTCCCTCATGTGATATGTCATTGGTTTTGGACGCCCTGTCAGGCCCGCACTTTGAACCACTCCGTTAATTGGATCTCTGCTGTTACTGGAGATGGCCTCAGTGATGTGGTATAGTGACATTCACATGCTCTTGCTGGACCCAATGTGCACCCAGTTCATGCCAGGAAATACTGGGTTACACTAAAACTTAACCTGGCTTTCATTCCCAAGGTTTTTAAATTGTCTACAGCATACCTCCCCCTGGAACTGTCAGCTTTAAATTCCCTACCATTTGCTTCAGAAGAGCAACAGGCGCTGCTATGCTGTGCCTGGTATGCACAGACATATTTGCGCAATGATATGGATAGGATAGGGGGATTTAGCAAAGCTGATCAGCTATTCTTTTCTTGGGGAAAACCTGTTTTTTGGGAAGCCTATAATGATGCAGCATCTGCCCCACTGGATAGCCTCTCAAGTTAGCATACACTATCCAAAGGCAGCAGCCCCAAATTGGTTTATTTGTGCTCTCTACCAGAAGAATGGCAATGTGGGTCCCTGGAGGACTAGTGGTTAGGCCACAGTGCTCTCACCAGCGTGGCCTAGGTTTGGTTCCCGGCCAGGAAACCTACCCCAGCCCCTGGGGTTGCGTGCAGCAGTGTGCTCTCAGTGCCGGTCCCAAGCCCAGAGGGTTGCGTCAGGAAGGGTGTCTGGCGTAAAAACTGTGCAAAATCAAATAGGTGGACCAATGATCTGCTGTGGTGACCCCTAACGGGAGCAGCTGAAAGAAGAACAACTAGAAGAATGGCAATGTCTTTGGTCAAGTTTCAGGGAGCTTTATTCAGGACATGTGCTGTGGCAAATTGGGCCTCACCTGGGTGTGACTGCTCCCACTCTGGGTCACAACATTTTAAGTGTAGGTGTGGCCAAGTGATGCACCATACAGGTCAGGCCTTGAATCACACATGACCAGGTGCTTGGACTCTTCAAACAGTGGCAGTTGGTCTTCAGGATGGGCTTGTCTGGCAATATGGGATTCAGCATATTCCATAGTGAGATACCGAAACGAATGCTCCAAAGAGAGCTTTAGGTTAAGACCAGGCAACTTCAACTGAAGGTAGCTCCTTTTTTCAATTTGCTTGCCAGGTGATTCTTGTCTGTGTCTGCATTTAAATGAAACATTTCATCATCATTAATTTTAGCACTTTTGTTTTCATCTGTTGTAATTTTCACTTTCCCTATTTGCCACTTCTTAATTTTTTCAAGGAATGCTTTGTTGTTTTTTGTCTAAAGACAGTGAACAAAGGCTATCCATGTCATATCTGCCTAAAATCATCACCAGAAAGCTATTACTAAGGTACATTTAACATGGCAAACATTGAGCTTGTTCATTGTCTCAAGTGCAGGATGTTTAGTCATTCTTCCTCCATCATTAGTAATAGGTTTATTTATGATATAAACCTATTATAAGTGTATATTAGTTAACTCTCTGACAGAGAAGATTGCAGAATTAGAGGTGCTAGATGCTAGAGAAGGCTGGTGAGAGCAAGAGCAGCATAGTTGCGGTAGGGGAAAGTCTGGGTGCCTTAGGCAGAGATAAGGAGCTCCCAACTCCGGCATTAGAGCTTTCACAGTGGAGTGAATGGCTGACGGCTCGGTTATAGGAGAATCTATTTTACAACATGTGAAAATAGCTAGGCCTTCAGGGGCAACAGCAGCTTTAGTTAGGTGTATACTGGGAGCTAGGGCACAGGACAATCTTAGGGTCTTAGGCAAACATAGGTTTTCGAAGATAGTTGTTCATGTAGCTAATTTACATTTACATTTCTGGCATTTGGCAGATGCCCAATGCCAGATGCCCAGTGGCTGATACCCCTTTGTCAGTCAGAGGTTGCCAAGAGTAACCTGATGCAGTAGTATGCTCTTGCCCCATTCCAATGTGGCGTGGCGATGTAGCTTACAGCAGGTTATGATCACTGAACTATGGTCAAGGTGGTGCTCTGAAAACAATGTGGGTTATAGTTTTGAGGGCAAGCCTGGACTTTTAGTATCTGTATCCATCCCACTTGGGAAGGTGCTGCTCAGACCATAATCTCAGAACAGGCCTAGTTATTTGGTGACAATCCAGAGCTAAGGCCAGGGAGCAGATAAGCAGGCTAAACTGCCCATCTGCTAGCTACCTTGGCTCATCACTCACTTGCCACCATATAGAGATTGTGTCTGTTTGCTGAGATAAACAAAAATGTGGAAACATTCAGAAGGTTTGTTTTAGTAACCTAATTAACATAAGATTAGATCATAATGAATGCTCAGCCAGCACCTTTGATCTGAAGCTAGGACTGTTAAATATTAGATCTCTTACATCTAAAGTGCTTATTGTAAACAAAACTATTACTGATTAAGGAGTTTAACGGAAACTTGCATTAGACCAAATGAATTTGTAGCACTAGCCACTCTAGTCATGTGAGCTACTCTACATAGTTTTATTGAAAATCTCCCAGAGTTGTTGACTTTGATTGGTTGACCATCTGACCCTACAGAACTTGATCAGGCGACTGAATGCTTAGAGTCAATGTTCTGCCACACTCTAGATAATGTAGCCCCACTTAAAAGAAAAATAATTAGAGAGAAAAAAACTAGCACCCGGGTATAATGATCACATTTGCACATTAAAACAGGCCACTTGAAAGAATGCAAATGGTGTCAAACTAAATTGGTAGTATTCCAAATTGCATGGAGTGCCTTCATAGCAATAGAAAGGCTCTTATTGCTGTTAGAACATCATATCTCTCCACCCTAATAGAAGATAACAAAAATAATCCTAGATTCTTATTTAATACATTAGCCAAGTTAACTAGGAACAAGACCACCACAGAAGCACAAAAAACAACTGTATGTAGTAGTGATGATTTTATGATTTTTTTCCATGACAAAACTGAAAATATTAGGCAAAAAATTGAGTATTAATTTAAAGTCACACAATTTGATAATTAACTATGTGTAAAACAATTTAACCACATCAGTAAAGCAATTAGAATATTTTAGTCTAATCCAAAAGGCTGAATTGATTTTTCTAATTTCCTCATCAAAATCACGAACTTGTGTACTAGATCCCCCATCTACACATTTCCTCATACAGATACTACCAGAATTGAACCTCTATTAGAAATAATCAGTTCCTCACTTAACACTGGCTATGTACCTAATCCTTGAAACTAGCAGTTATCAAACCCTTGAGCTAAAAAACTGACCTAAACCCAAGTCAGGTGTCTAATTGACAAGCAATAGCAAATCTCCCCTTTATCTCCAAGATCCCTGGAGATCAGAAATCCCCAAGATTGTAGCTCATCAGTTAGCCTCATACTTGTATAGGAATATCATTCATGAAATCTTTCAGTCAGGACTTAGGCCTCATCACAGGGCCGAGACAGGTTAAATTGGTAAATGACTAGCCTCTGATTGGGGTTTTGTCTCCTTGCTTGAGTTGCTTAAGTTTATTGTAGCTTTTGATAATATAGATCATAATATTTTTCTAGATAGACTAGAAATTTTTGTTGGAGATAGGGGAATGGTTCTCTCTTGGCTCAGGTCTTATTTAACTGATCGCTATCAGTTTGTAGATGTAAAAGTCTACGTCTTTATGCATACTAAAGTTTGGTGTTCCACAAGGCTCTGTTCTAGGCCCACTGCTCTTTTCTCTATATATGCTACCTGTAGATACAATTAATTGTAAATATGGCATTAGCATCCACTGCTATGCCAATAACACACAGCTGTATGTTTCATCAAAGCCAGATGACAGACAACAGCTTAACAAAGTTGAGGAATGTGTAAAGGACATTAGATACTGGATGCTGAGTAATTTCCTCCTACTTAATTGTGACAAGACAGAAGTACTTCTACTAGGACCACAGGCAGCTAGAAGCAAGCTTTGTGATTATGCAGTAACACTGGTTGGCCTTTCAATTACATCATGTGCAGTGGTAAAAGACCTTGGTATGATTATTGACTCCACTCTCTCATTTGAAGCTCATGTAGATAATATTGCTAGGATAGCCTTTGTTCATCTCAGAAATATTGCCAAGATAAAAAATATAATGTCACTACAAGATGCAGAAAATTTAGTACATGCTGTAGTAATTTAGTAATGCTTTGCTGTCTGGATGTTCCAGTAGTTGCATAAACAAGCTCCAGTTAGTCCAGAATGTTGCTGCTGCTCAGGATAGCCCTGCATGGATAGCATAAAGTTTGCTGTGAGGTTGCTGTGGATGGTACAACATGGATACCCTAAAGACGACTGTGAGTTTTCTCAGTTGGACAGCCTAATGATTTAGCACTTGCTAAAAGCTATGCTCAAGACTTATTCATTATACAGTGGATAATTTAAAGCTAAAACGGTTATGACTCTAATGGCCATGATGCTTTTATTTGTAACTTGTACTGAATGGCTGCATTCTCTTAATTAGAGGCTGACGTGATGATTGGCTACCAGCATGGGGGCAGTCTATATAATAAGTACGGTGACCCATACTCAGAATTTGTGCTCTGCATTTAACCCATCCAACTGCACACACACAGTAGTGAACACCGTGAACACACACCCAGAGCAGTGGGCAGCCTTTTTTGCTGCGGTGCCCGGGGAGCAGTTGGGGGTTCCGTGCCTTGCTCAAGGGTCTCACCTCAGTCGTGGTATTAAGGGTGGAAGAGAGCGCTGGTCATTCACTCCCCCCACCTACAATCCCTGCTAGACCTGAGACTCGAACCCATGACCTTCGGGTTACAAGCGCTTTTGCTTCTAGTGTGGGTTTTCTGCCACCTTCCATGTTCCCAGACTTCTCTCGAGTAGAACCGTCCAGGCCTGACCTGGTTGTTTGCACTTTGGCTGATAGATTGTGTCATCTAGCTCGCAGCTGACCACATATAGGAGTAAGTGAAACTCCGAAACCTCCTAAGAATCTTGTATATCATTGCAAATAAAATTAGATAGAGGACTGTTTCTTTGTAATATTTATCTCCTGTTTTTGTTAAAAAGTGAAGGAAGTTGCTGTATTTTATTTCTTTTGGTTTGTAAATAAAAGTTAGGTAGCTCTCTACAATTTAAGTTAGATGGCTTTTGTTTATTATTGTCTTTCCTCCTCTCTAACCTGTTATCCCCTTTACATGTATCCCCTGTACATATGGGCTTCTTTGTAAATAAGCCCAGTTCTGGGAGCTGGAAGGGCACGAGTACTTCCGTCTCATTATGTTATGGCCTGACGCTAGACCAGGCCATAACAAAAGTCTACCGAAATCCAAAAATTACCCTGATGCTCATACTGAAGAGCTTTCCAACACATTTAGCACTGCTTGACTCTATAGTATACAGTTAGAGTAGAGTAATGAATTATTTTCTCACTATCCGGTGTCACCCAGAAGAGGATAGGTTCCCTTTTGAGTCTGGTTCCTCTCAAGGGTTCCTCATGACATCTCAGGGAGTTTTTCCTTGCCACCCTCACCTCTAGCTTGCTCATCAGGGTAAATCTAAAACTGTATGTCATGCAGATGTCTCTAAAGCTGCTTTGTGACAGTGTCCATTGTTAAAGCACAGTATAAATAAATTTGAATTGAATTGTCCAATTTCGGTGACCTGTGCCCACTGCAGGCTCAGACTCCTGTTCTGGGTAGGACCCCCCTTTGCACTCAGGAAAGTCTCAATTGTTCATGGTGTGGATTTCACAAGGTGTTGGTAACATTCCTTTGAGATTCTGCTCCATGGTGACTGTATTACATACAGTAATTGCTGTAGTATTTGTTAGCTGCACATTCATGCTTTGAACGTCCCATTTTTCCACATCCTGGTTTTGGTGAACCCGTGCGCACTGTAACTTCAGATTCCTGTTATTGGCTGATAGGAATGGAATTTGATGTAGTCTTCTCTAGAATCGACATGATGTGCATTCTGAGATGCTTTTCTACTCACCATGGTTGTAAAGAGTGGTTATGTTACTGTTTAGGTCAGAGTTACTGTAGCCTTCCTGTCAGCTTAAACCAGTCTGGCCATTCACCTCTGCGTTTCCACCTGCAGAACTGCCCAGGAGATCGGCACTTAATATTTGATAAATACTCAAACCAACCCATCTGGCACCAACCACCATGTTGTAGTCACTGAGATCAAATTTTTTCCCCATTCTGATGTTTGATGTGAACAATTACTTGAAGTTCTTGACCTGTATCTGCATGATTTTATGCACTGCACTGTTGCCACTGTTGATTGGGTAATTGGATAATTGCAAAAATTAGCAGGTGCATTTGTGGGCATGTGTATGTGTGAACTATTACCTGTTGGCTCGTTTGAGGTCATTGACAAACTCTGCTGATTGCTGGTGCCGAATCTCACTGCTTTTGGTGAGTTTCTCCAGCGCGGTAACCAGGTCCTTCACTCGGACCTTCAGCTTCATTTCCCTGCCAACACAAACACACACACACCAAGAGACAATACTGAGTAGACACACACTTTTCAGTGGACAACCTGTTCACATTTTCTAACAGCAAATGGACAAATGTGTCATGAAGGCTTTAAGGGATTTTCTCATTGTTTCCAGAGTCTGAAGCAAGGCTTACATACTGAAATATGGAGGGGAGACACATATAGGGACATCCTGTCTAATAGAGCGAGGGGGGTGAAAAAAGACAAAAAGGCATAAACAGTATCTAAAGTCATGTATTCACGTATTGTCTTGAGTTAGCTGAGGGATTGGTGTGAAGTTTTTAATTTAATTTATGGGTATTTACGGGCACAACTGAAGGCAACATGCCCCAAGAACAAGCAGGAACTGAAAGCAGGTGCAGTAAACGCCTGGCTGAGCATCAGCAGGGAATAAACCCAGTGTCTGGTGATGTCTATGGGTTCCAGATTTCTGGCAGTCATTGATTGCAGAATTTGCAACAAAGTAATGAATGACAAAAAAAATTACAAATTAAGTGATGATTGTTAGTTTGTCAAATTACTTTTGGTCCCTTAAAAAGGGGGGACCACATACATAAAGTGATGTAATTCCTACATTGTTCACCCAATTTGGATGTAAATACTCTTAAATTAAAACTGGCAGTCTGCACTTTGAGCTCATCTTATTGTGCTTATTATGCTTATAATTTCCGCTCCAATATACTGTGGTAGACAGCTAAAAAAAACAATAAGTTTAACAATGTCCAAATATTTATAGACCTGACTGTATTTTGGCCTGATTGATGCTTAAATTTATTGTTGAATTTCTATTTTTATTGAATAATCAATTTTTGGTCTAGAAAAAGAGTTCTTTTCTGTAGGGCTAATTTACTTAGAAGTGTGTCCCTCATCAGCCAGAGATGGCTTAGCATCTAATAGATGATGTACAGGGCTCTCCGGATGTATTGGAACTGCAAGGACAATTCTTTGTTTTTGCTATACACTGAAGACATTTGGGTTCGAGATCAAAAGATTAATATGAGACAACAGATCAGAATTTCAGCTCTCATTTTCTGATATTTACATCTAGATTTGTTAAACAACTTAGAACATGGAACCTTTGGTGGCAGATCACCCAATTTGTAGGTGAGCAAAAGTATTGGAACAGATCATCTTAAAGTAAATAACACTTAATATTTGGTTGCATATCCCTTGCTTGAAATAACTGTATCAAGCCGATGACCCACTGACATTACCAAACTGTTGCATTCTTCTTTTGTGATGCTTTTCCAGGCTTGTACCACAGCTTCTTTCAGTTGTTGTTTGTTTTTGGGAATTTCCCCCTTCACTCTCCTCTTCAGGAGGTGAAATGCATGCTCAATTGGGTTAAATCTGGTGATTGACTTGGCCAGTCTAAAACCTTCCACTTTTGTCCCCTGATGACATCCTTTCTTGTGCTGGCAGTCTTGTCTTGCTGCAAGATGTTGGTAGTTCCTCCCAATTAGATTGGATGCATTTTGCTGTAAATTGACAGACAAAATATTTCTGTAGACTTCTGAATTCATTCTGCTGCTACCAGCATGAGTTACATCATCAATAAAGATTAGTGAGCCCATTCCAGAAGCAGCCATGCAAGCTCAAGCTATGACACTACCTCCATCGTGCTTAATTCGATGAGCTCGTAAGTTTTGGATCATAAGCAGATCCTTTCTTTCTCCACATTTTGGCCTTTCCATTACTTTGCCAGAGGTTAATCTTGGATCCAGAACCTTTGTTTTTCATCTCTGTATTTTTTTTTTGACAATTCCAATCTGGCCTTCTGATTCTTACTGCTGATGAGTGGTTTGCATCTTGTGGTATGGCCTCTATATTTCTGCTCTTGAAGTCTTCTTCGAATGGTGGATTGTAATACCTTCACCCCTGCCCCTGTGGAGGCTGTTGGTGATGCCACTGACTGTTGTTTTTGGGTTTTTCTTCACAGTTCTCACAATGTTTCTGTTATCAACTGCTGTTGTTTTCCTTAGCCGACCTGTTAGATGTCTGGTTGTTAGTAGACCAGTGGTACACCTTTCTTTTACAGGACATTCCACATTGTTGTATTTGCTATGCCCAATGCTTGTGCAGTGGCTGTGATCGATTTTCCCTCCGTTCTCAGCTTCAAAATTACTTGCTGTTCTCCCATAGACAGCTCTCTGGTCTTCATGTTGGCTATCCTTTTTAATAACAGGTGATAACCAGGGCTCAAACCAAGAGTAGACATTTAGGGCTATTAATAGTTTAAACAATCAATCTAACAGGGCATTGTCATAAACTGTCATATTAAAAAGCAAGTTAATATGGTCTGAGGTGTAGCTAAATATGGTTTGCTTTGAGTCATAAAGGAGGAAGAAGTTGGCCAGACTATGCCCTTGCAAGCTCCTAAAGATCACAAAAAACATCGCAAAGGTGCTTCCCTTGAACTCATAGAGAGAGTGAGAGATGACCAACACAGAACAAGGAAGCATTAAGTTTGAAATTATTCATTCTTGTTCAGTAACAGCTTTATCCTGGTCAGGGTCATGTTTGATCTGGAGCTTATCCCAGGCAGGCTGGGCATCAGGCTGGCTGGGCATGAGGTGGGAAAACACTTTGGATGGGCGGCCAATATCATTTCTTTTTTTTTTGCCATTTTAAGTACAATTTATCTTTTCAGCTCTTGTATATTGAGGAGGGTAGATAGTGTGTTCCTGCTTTCCTTGGAGTGTGTTATGCTGCCCTGTTACGCAGCATGAGCAGCAGTTTTGAAGGATGTGTTTGGCTGGCATCACATGTCTTGGTGAAAGCACATGTTAGCCTTCACCCTCCCTGGTTGGTAGCTGTCATATGACAGGGGAGTGCTGGCTGGTGGGTGGGAAATGGTAGGTGACCAAATTGGGAAGTAAATGCTGAAAAAAACCCTAAAAATGTGCTGGATCAGAATAAATCTGACTAAGTGTTTTGGACCTATTTGTAAAAATTATTTAATAATCCTTACAGATGTGTAGGACTGTACTGTGCATGTATGTGTGTTCTCACTTATGGAGGGCATTGGTGAGCTCTGCTGCCAGGTCACTGTCATTGAGGCTTCTGAGCTCTGACACATTAATCACTGAAGAATCAGAGTCCTGAAAACATAGCAAATGTCATGAGGACCAAAAGTGAAAAAAATAAAATGATCAGTAGAACATAGTCATCACACATACAGTAGACAGATGCATATAACCAGGGCCATGCAGTTTCAGTTTTTTTCCATTTTATTTTTTTCTGTGTTCTTCTATAAACTGTGTAATGCAAGAGAGTGAGTAAGTTCCTTAGAAATAACCAAAATAAAAATGTTTTATACAGTTGCATGTGGGCATGTGGGAACTTTTTGCCCATGAGGCCCACTTCCCAGTTTATTGACAATGTGTACCCCAACACACATTGAGAGAGATCGGCTGTCTCTAATAACGTGCTGTACACTGAATCACCAGGAGAAAAAAAGCCTGCTATGCCAGGCTGTTGTTTGTGGACTACAGGTCGGCATTCCACACTGTCATTCCAAACATACTACTAACAAATCTCCTAGAACTGGGCCTAAACACTACAGTCTGCAACTGGATTATGGACTTACTTACCAGCAGAATTTTTGGTTTAAGGTTAAAACATGTAAAATTACTGATATTCACAACCAAGACAATCAGCTACAAACTTTTATCTTCTAAGTGATTCTGTTTCAAATCCTGAGGATACATTGATTTCTGTGGAGAGCCAGAATAGCAAGGAGACCTCTACAAATTACAGGTTTTGTTTAAAGTTGTGTCCTTAATGTAGTCAATGTAATAAATAGTACACTAATTAATTAAATTATATGTCTATCACAATATAATTAATATATAAATACGTTTTTGTTTTAAATTTTTACTAAAACGATGGGTAATTTGTACAGTCAGGTCCATAATTATTTGGACAGTGACACAATTTTTGTCATTTTGCCTCTGTACACCACCTCAATCGATTTGAAATTAAGCAATCAAGATGTGATTGAAGTGTAGACTTTCAGCTTTAATTCAAGGTGTTTAACAAAAATATTAACCGTTTAGGAATTACAGCCATTTTTTACATACTACCTCCATTTTCACAGGAACAAAAGTAATTGGACAATTGACTGATAAGCAGTTTCATAGCCAGATGTGGCCTGTTTCCTTGTTATTTCATGACAAATTAAGGAGATAAAAGGTCTGGAGTTGATTCTGAGCATTGAATTTGCATTTGGTAGCTGTTCATTGAAACTCTCAATATGCGGTCCAAAGAGGTGTCGATGCAAGTGAAAGAGGCCATCATTAGGCTGAAAAATTAAAACAGACCTATCAGAGAGATAGCAGAAACTTTAGGAGTAGCCAAATCAACAATCAACTACGTTCTTAAAAAGAAGGAATTTTGACATTTTCTTCCATTCTTCAATGCAATTTTTTCCAACTCTGCCAAGTTAGATGGAACATGTGGGTGGACAGCAATTTCAGGTCATGTCACAGATTTTAAATGGAATTTAATTCAATTCAATTCAATTTTATTTGTATAGAGCTTTTAACAATGGACATTGTCACAAAGCAGCTTTACAGAAATAAATGGATTCAAAAAATATATTGTAAATATGTGAATTTATCCCTAATGAGCAAGCCAGAGGCGACGGTGGCAAGGAAAAACTCCGTGAGACAATATGAGCAAGAAACCTTGAGAGGAACCAGACTCAAAAGGATAGTGCAATTATAAATAAATCCCTTCTATTATTGTGTACTATATGGACAAATAGTGCAAATGTGCAACCAGTAAATTCATCACAGTTTTCGCAAGAAGTCCGGTTGGTTAAAATCTACTGTCCACTGATGGAGTCCTGAGTATGAAGCTGCTTGTGGCAACTGCAGCCCCAAAGCCACCACAGCAATCACAGTCCCAAGCCATCACAGTACAGCTCCCCATATGAGATGGATGGAAATGGAATTTAAGTCTGGGTATTGACTCTGCCATTCCAAAACACAAGCCTTCTTTTTTTTCAAGACCTTCCTTTGTAGTTTTTGCCCTGTGCTTTGGCTCATTGTCCTTTTGGAACATATATTTTTGCCCTAAATGCAGATGTCTGGCTGACTGGAACAGGTTCTCCTCAACAATTTGCTTATAATTGACTTCATTAATGTTGCCTGTGATGACAACAGGCTTTCCAGTTCCTCCTGCTGAAAAGCAACTCTAGAGCATGATGCTACCACCAACATCCTTGATCACAAGAATGGTGTTACCTGTGTGTTGGGCTGTATTTGGTTTGCTCTAAACATTATTCTTTGGCTTTAGACCAAAGGGCTCAAGTTTAGTCTTCCGGGCCACAAAAGCTTATAAAAGATCTCAGATTTTCTAACATGACCTTTCTCAGAAGTGGCTTCCTTCTAGCCACTCTCCCATAGAGGCCAGATCTGTGATGATCTGATCATGGTCTGCACAGGTTCTCCTATTTCAGCCAGTGAGCTCTGTAACCTCTTTGCCACACAATCCCAATTAACTACTAACACCCAACCCCCCAAATACAATCTGGAACTCTGGAACTCTGGAACTGTGCAATTAGCTTAATACTGCGACACTCATCTCTCAAGTGAGCAAACCGTGCAATTTGTCTTAACTGTGCAATTATGTAGATAGTGTATGTTCCTGTCTATTGTTGTGATGTTGCTGTGAGAGAACATGCAAGTAAGAATATCTTTGCATATTGTACACTGTACCTGTGCACATGCCAATACAACCTGAAACTTGAACCCATTTACATTTTTAAGCTAATCTGCATAATATGTGAAACCTACTTTTGCAAACTAGTCCTACAATTTTTAATGAATATTCACAACATTGGTAACACTCAGTAGAGTTACCTGAACTTCAATAATGATCTCTTCATATGTTGAGATCTGTAAACAATATGATCTGTAAACAATAACCGTAACTCATCCTCCTATGTATTTACAGTCTTGTTAATAAAGTCATATACAAAAAGGTAAAGTATTGAATACTGAATAGCCAATGGAATGGAGATGGGTGTGTGTGTGTGTGTGGGTGTGTATGTGTGTGTAGGTGATATTTGAATACTAGGACAGCAATGCAGAGTAAAAACATAAATATGTCAATAGTCAAAAATACTATCATTAGCTATTAGACTGAAAAGTGTATTTGCAGTAGACAAAGTTTTGGGGAAAAAACAGCGAGGCATGAAAATGTAACCAAGTAAGAATTGGTATTGCAAGGCAGAGGCATATCTGGCACTTTAGTTTTAAACATTTTTTTAAATTAATGCAAGCAAACTACATGGGCACAACTACTGATTGCTGGACAGCATTCATGTTACACCAATGTTACACATTGGTGTAACATTCAGTTCAATTCAATTTTATTTGTATAGCGCTTTTAACAATGGACATTGTCAAAAGCAGCTTTACAGAAATATATAAATTAAGATATAAATGTTAAATTTATACATTTATAAATTCATCCCTAATGAGCAAGCCAGAGGTGACAGTGGCAAGGAAAAACTCCCTGAGACAATATGAGGAAGAAACCTTGAGAGAAACCAGACTCAAAAGGGAACCCATCCTTAACATCAATCAAACTGGAAAGATTTAATTGAGTGATCCTTAATTTAGCGGCTAATGCAGATGCGTAGAAAGCAGAGGTCTGCAATGAGATATTTAAGAAGCTTTCCCATTCTACTTTTGTGAAATGTCAGGTATCATAAAATAAAACCGGTCGGCCTGCAGTCAACACTGAATTGTGCAAGAAGAACGTAGGCTGCAAATTACATAAGCAAAGGTAATTTGAACTTTGTTATAATCATGTTGGTCCAACCTTTTTCTGCTTACCATATGGCATTTTCATACAGTAGAAAAAAAACCTGCATCTCTTGCATGGTAGTGACAAGTACAGCTTAGCACTTGTCCATAGGCTACATGTTAAAAATTTTTTAAAAATGAAAGAAAATATTTCACTGTGTACAAAATACCTTTTTCTTACATTTTAATGTATATTTTTTTGGCAAATATAAACATATATGTGGGTAAAGTCCAGTTTATTTTAATATACAGTATTTTAGGGCATATCACACTATCAGTATACCTCAGATATTAACTCTGTAAATTTCTCAAACTTAGGCCTCGACAGTGCTTATTTTTTTCAGGGTGGAAAAAAGTAAAAAAAAAATAAAAATAATAATAAAAAAAGCATTATTAATGCATAATAATACATAAGAAGAATTTAATCTGTTTATGTGTGTGCTTGTGTATGGCTCACTTTGGCACTTTTGTCCTTGGTGCTGCTGCCTGTAGAACTGAGTGACCTTCTGCGCTGTTCCTGTTGCTCCTCTACTTCCGATTTCAGATGCTCAATGTGTACCAGATACGCCTGTTCTTGTGCCTCACGGGTGCTCAGCTTCAGCTCCAGAGCCTTCTTTTCCTTCTCCAACAGATAAAGTTGAGCCTTCAACTCTGCCATCTCCTCCTGCACATGGCAGGAAACAGGAAAGCAGGGAGAAAGGCTGTTGGTAATTCAGGTAATACCAGAATGTATGTCCTTGTAGCAATGTGAGATTTAGAATGCTTTTGTAGCACCATGTAAAGCCTTGGCACTAACACATGCCCATGTGTAGGCTGAGTATACCTTCATAGCCATGAGCTCCTGCATGAGTACAGCGTTCTCTAGGTCAAGTCGGTGTGAGTCTGCACGAGGTTTGAGGTCATAGCTCAGAGGGTCAATGTGTACACTCTCTAGCTCCAGCATGGTGAGCTTAACAGCCGCCCCATCATTCCTCAGCTGCTGGATGTAATCCTTCAGACGCTGCTCATCCTCTTTAGAAAAGTCTGTGTCACAGCTGCTGGCTGTGGAGCTGGTTGTGCTGGGAAAAACAAAGAAGTCAGCAGCATATTTAAAAACACACACAGACACACAATCAGTCAGTATAATCCTTTCCATACTGTATTGTGCAATGTAAAGAAAATCTGTGTTCATAAAAAAAAAAAAAAAAAAAAA
>CM040480.1:10857017-10904982 GCA_022758105.1 Pangasianodon gigas
TTTTTTGAGTATAATTAAATACTTTTACTTGAGTTTTTTTTTTAATCAAATTTTCAACTTCACTACATTTATTTTCGAACATCATTACAGATTAAAATTATAATACATTTAACTGCAGAAGACTGTAAGTCAATTAAAAGACAGCATGTGCAATTTTAAATAATTCAATTTCAAGAGCAAATCATAAATATAGCAGTTTCCTGTTGGAAGACAACACTTCAGGCACCAAATACTTTAGTCAGCAGAAAGTGGCGACAGATGAGCCTCCCTGGCCCAATTTATCAGCTATCTTAATTTTTAAATGCTTAATTTTTAAATGCTTCAAAGCAAACAGTGTCATAATGGCCTGTATGGAAACGTGTATGGATAAGCCATGATCTAGCTGAGTGAGCTAGACTAGATAGCCAGATCTTAAGGAATTACAGTAATGAAAGCTCTGTATTAAACTTAAGATGTACAACCCTGGAGTGGAACCCAATGTGGTCTTCTGCTGTTGTAGCCCATCTGCCTCAAGGTTCAATGTGTTGGGCATTCTGAGATGTTTTTCTGCTCACCATGATTGTAAAGAGTAGTTATTTTGGCACCTGACCTCTCTCATCAACAATCTTCTCTGTCTCTCAGGATATTGCACTGCATTTTCTTTGAGCAGTATTCATTAGCATTACAAAAGCAAAGAGAAATCACCATAGCACTTTCATAGTACTTTCAAATAAAATCACACATGGACGTGGCAAGTGGGGATGCTAAGGGTGCTTTCAGGATTCCTTTAACTGCAAATAATAATAATAATAATAATAATAGATAAACAAATAAGAAACCTATTGTGCTTGACGTTGGCATTTGTGGTTGACATGCAGTCACGAAATGGTGAAATCAGCTAGGTACAGCACCAGGTAATTGCCTAAGCAAGTCGCATCCACCAGTTGGGCCCAAGATGACAGTGACTGCAGCATCAAACTTAACCTCAATAAGGGAGAATGTGGCAGTAGCAGAGCCAGGATTTCCTAGCACTGGCTAACTCACAAGCATTTTCAACCAACAGATTTTGATTTCCCAGCCTGGTGTTTTGATAATGAAAACTTTTCAAAAAGCTTAAAAGCAAGACGATTTCTCTGCTAGGAATCACTATGTGAAAGACATAGATAAAGCTGTGTGCTTTGTGCATTGCTCAGTCATAGAAAAGAAGCTAATCAGTGAAGATAGGGCAAGAGCCGACAACGCGTCTGTGAAAGGTGGCTTACATAATGAGATTTTGGATAGTGGTGACATTCAGGATCTCATGAGGGATTTTATCACTCCACCTTTGGAGTGCTGCTGTCAACTTAAGGTAAGATGATTTTTTTTTTAAATTGGCTACCATCTTGCAGTGTTTTCTTGTTTGTATAGGCAACTTATCTATATGGAAGATGTGTGAATTTGTTTATAGCTTAAAGTTTAGTAGTGCTGCATACTCATTGCTCTTTTTCTTTTATGTGGTAACATTGTAATATAATCATTGTAATCAACACACATTCTCTGTCAAAAGAAAAATTATTTGCCTATTGTTTGGGTGTGAAGTAATCACGCACATCACATGTATGCTGCTTAAAATTTCAGCATTCCCAATATAAAACACCTTCCTGCATCCCTGTACACACAGAGTAAATATAAAATATATTTTTATATAAAACACACAAACCAACAGTACCTGGTGTGGCTGTTGGAGGACAGGCTCTCCCAGGGTTGCACACTGCAGCCAGTGACAGTAAATACACCTCCACAGCTGCCATCCAGCCGAACCAGCAAATCTTTAGCTGCATTCTCTGCCGTCTTCCTGCAGTCATGAGCTCTCTTCAGCATCTGAGGGATGCTCTCCTCACTGCCCTGTTCTCCTAAGGGGAGCATAAATGTGGCAGATTCTAAGAATATACAATTATGAATTACTTTGCAACTAATTTCCTTTCAATTACTTAAACCTCAGGACACAAAAGAGAATTATATTTAGAGGACTATATTTGTTTAAATTCACAGACAACCAGCTAAACTTTAGATAACTACTACAGCAATGCAGTATATTGTTTTATTTAGTGGATACTTTTAGGCCAAAGGTTTACATACACATAGGCTAATGACATTCAAACTCAATTTTTACAACTCCACTTTTCATGCCTTTCCTGTGTTAAGTCAGAGTAACTACTTTATTTCCGTAAGAGGTCATTTCAAAATAATAGCTACGAGACAGATTTATTTCAGCTTTAATTTACTATATCAGATTTTCTGTGGATCAAATGTTTACAAACACTCTGTTGGTATTTAGTGGCATTACTTTTTAATATTTTTAACTTGAATCAAACATTTGGGTTATCCTTCCACAAGCTTCTCAAAATACTTTGCTGGAATATCTGCCCACTCCTCCTGAAATGAAAGAACTGGTGTAACTCAGTCAGGTTTGAGGGCCTCCTTGCTCGGACATGCTTTTTTAGTTTTCCATGGGATTCAGGTCAGGGCTTTGTGATGACCACTCCAATATTTTCACTTTGTTGTCTTTGGGCCATTTTTGTTACAACTTTGGAGGTATGCTTAGGACCATTGTCCTGCTGGAAGACGAAGTTGCAACCAAGTTTTAACTTTCTGGCTGATGTCCTGAGGTCTTGCTTCAGTAATTTCTAAATAAACCCCATGACACCATCTATTTTCTGTAGTGCACCAGTCCCTTTTCCAGGAAATCACCCCATAATATGATGCTGCCCCCCACGCTTCACAGTTGGGATGGTGTTAAAAGCAAAACCATTTTTCCTCCATATATAGTACTGATCATTATGGCCAAAGAATTCAATTATTATTTCATCTGACCAGAGAACACTCCTCCAAAAGGCTGGTGATCACCTGCAAGTCTGGCTTTTTTATGCTGGTCTTGGAGTAGGGGCTTCTTGCTTATATGAGAGCCCTTCAGGCCATGGCAATATAGGACTCTCTTAATGGTGGATGTACATACTTTTTGATACCTGATGCCTCCAACTCCTTCACCAGTCCCTTTTCTGTTGTCTTGGGGTTCCTTTGAACCTTTTGGACCAAAGTTCCTTCATCCCTTGGAGTTAACTTGTGCTTCTTTCTTGAACAAAGTAGTGTCTGTGTGGTCCCAAGATTTTTATTTTCATACAATTGTTTGTACAGATGTTCATGGTAACTTACATTGTTTGGAAATTGCTCCTAAGGAGCAACCAGACTTGTGGAGGTCCACAATTTTCTTCTGAGGTCTTGGCTGAGTTGCTTGGATTTTCTAGTGGTGTAAAGGGCAAAAAAGCACTGGTTCTGAACTATAGCCACATACATGCTCCCAATTAACTCCTAATTATGACAACTGGCCAATCAGAAGCTTCTAAAAGTCATTATATCAATTTCTGGAATCTGAAGAATCTGACACAATCAATTTAATGTATTTAAACTCCTGACACACTGGAACTCTGAGTGAATTAAAGTCGAAATAAATCTGTCTCTAATAGATTGTTTT
Organism: Pangasianodon gigas; assembly: GCA_022758105.1. Lineage (NCBI taxonomy): Eukaryota > Metazoa > Chordata > Actinopteri > Siluriformes > Pangasiidae > Pangasianodon > Pangasianodon gigas. The sequence goes on from CM040480.1 coordinate 10,860,508, forward strand.
AAAATTACAAAGTAATTTTAAAAATGAACAAAGTAGATGCCCTAATTGACTGCAAAATGAAATGTATGGTAACATGAAGTGTGTGTGAGTTGTGAATAACTGATCTTGGAAATCTTTAGCCTAGGTGTATGTAAAGGTTTGGCCTCAACTGTACCATGATCAAGTCACCGCATACTAAACAAAGACTGACGACTGCTTTAAACCACTATAAGTCCTTTATCTGTGTGTACTACACATACTGTATATACTTACCCACATTGCTGACTCTAGCCACTCTATACTGGCTCAGCACCAGACCCTGCTCTGTCTCTGCCAGAGCCAGCAGTAGCTCATAGGCCTCGATACACTGCTCACTGCAATATCACACAAACAACTGAAAAAAACTAACAACCAATGTGCAACTGAACATCTCATTTTATACAATTAAAAATAATCTATATGAATTAACAAATTGTTGAATATACAAATAACAAATTGTTGAGTATGTTTAATGCCTAAGAGATTACTAAAACAACATAAGAAAATCTCTTCACCTTTACCCTGATTAAAAATGCCATAATCTATAAAATCACATGAATGTAGAATGAAGCACCTTCACATCCTTCTGCCCAAATAGTTAGCCAGCTAGCTAACTGCTAGTAAACTAACTTTAATTTGGACATGAGTGATATTTCAATATCTGACTGCATGTGTATAAAATTTAAAATTATTTTCATTGTCATATTCTCAGCAATTTTTTTAATAGCAGCCTGTCATAACCACCGTTCTCTCCAGGAACTACCAGAATACCCAACCATTAGCCATGCCCCCTCACTGCTTTAGCTCACCTGCGTATAGTGATTGTACATAACACGTCTCAGGTGGTAATGCAAAGACAGTTTGAGACCAAAACCTCAAAAAAATACCACAATTTTAAATGTCACACCCCCTGTGTTCTACAGCCACAGTGCAGGTGTGTAAATTTCTGACCACACACAACCAGGTGAACAAACAATTTGAATCCCAATCCAATTAGTGAATGGTTGGCATTGGTTGGCATATATATATATATATATATATATATATATATATATATATATACACAGTATATATATATAATTGGCATTATATTTGCATTATAAGGTTATAAATAGGTCAAAAAAATTTGGACATTGACAAAGTTATTGTTATTTTCACTGTCAGTATATTGGGGATGAAATTAAATAATTAATATAAGCTTAAAGTGCACCCAAGGTGCAGGGTGGACAGTGTAGAAATTACAGCATTTTTTTGTATGTAAAAAATTTTGTATGGCAAACTCTAATCTGGTCTTCCTGGTTTTGAGGTTTACTGATGGTCAACATTTTGTGGTAAACCCTCTGTATTTACTCTGGTGAAGCCTTCTCTTGATTGTTGGCTTTGACGCAGACACGCCTACCACCTGGTGGGTGTTTTTGATCTGGCTAGCTGTTGTGTAGGAGTTTTCTTCACCAGGGAAAGAATTCTTCTGTCATTCACCATTGTTGTTTTCCATGGTCTTCCAGACCTTTTAGTGTTCCTGAGCTAACCAGTGACTTCTTTCTGTTTAATAATGTACCAAATTGTTGATGTGGCCACACCTAATGTTTTTGCTATCTCTCTGATGGGTTTGTTTTGATTTTTCAGCCTAATGATGGCTTGTTCAATTGCAGTGAGAGCTCTTTTCACTTAATATTGAGAGTTAACAGCAGATTCCAAATGCAAATGCCACACTTGTAATCAGACTCTAGACCTTTTTTTCTGCTTACTTGTAAATGAAATAATGAGGGAATAACACACATCTGGCCATGGAACAGCTGAACAGACAATTGTCTAATTACTTTTTGGGGGGGTTGCACATATGAAAAGTGCTATATATATATATGTTGAATGTACCTCTGAACAATTTGGGTATACTCCATGATCTATATCTCTGACTTTTTTAAAAAGAAAAATCATTAAATAAATTCAGAAACAATTAGAAGTCATTTTTTACTAGATTATTCACAACTGACTTCTGAAGCTCCTATTATTATTTGGAGCTCAAAGGGAGGTGAGCTGATCTGTTAATGTTTTGCCAACCTCCATCAGTCAGCATGCAGAGCTTATCCTGTCCAACTGGAGGTGACTGTTCTATTGTGTTTGGCAGGAGGTTGGTTATGACTGTGTTTGTGTGTTTATACCTGTAATGCAGAGCCAGGCGCAGCGCTGTTGCATTGGACTCATATTTGCCCATCAGCATGCTCATCCTCTCTGCATTGCTCTTACATTCCTCTAATGTGATGGTTAATAGATCATTCTGGGACTTCAGGTGCTCGATTCGACTGCAGAGACAAACAACAAATAATACATTTATTATTGATAAATATGATATGTTTTTCTACCTGTGAAAAAGTCTTGAGTGGATGTCTCTGTCACTGAGCTCAGTATACTAACAAATGAATGTAATCTAGATTTTGAATTTGGTTACAGACAGGAAGACAAAACATGAAACACATTTCAAATAGACCCGAACAGAGGATACAGCCACACTGACTAAATGCACTCAGAATATCCCTGCTAATATCATTTCTTCTGGCAGGAATCTCATAACATATATGCAATTGGTATGAAGTATTTTACTTGTCTGTTTATTTTAACTTAAACTTGACAAGTCAGAGAAATATGTGTAATTCCATCAAACACACAGCAGAAAATAACAAAGTGATAGGGAATGCGAGGGCAGCCGACCTCAGCGTGTGGAATAGTGTTAGCATATGGGATTTTAAAAAGTTCATATTATTTTTGAACTTGTACTTTGTTCACTGCCTGCAGTTGTACAACACATTTTGTGTGTTTGTGAAAAAAAAATGCACATGTAAATTGAATTTTGAGATTTGTGTGTGCAGGTAAAATTTGCAGATGCCTTGAAAAGTTTGCAGCTATAAAAACAAGTGAAAAACTTTTTGTGAATGCGCATATAAAATTTGTGCATAAATTCTTCTGACAGTGAAGTTTCACAAAATGTCTAATTTCATGTGCAATTCCAAAATTACAAGCAGAAGCACTGAAATTATGCAATTACTGAAATTACTTTTGAACCTTGTTTTCACATTGCGTAGCTAAAGAGAACGCTACCAACTGACTATGCAATCAGAAAATGGGTTCTACTAACCAATCAAGCATGCAGAGGGAGGGGCAGAGAATTCAGCTCCCCTGTTTCCCTGTCCGGGTACATGTGTCATGACAATTTTTTTCTGTTGCTGCACTGAGAGGCTTGTGTATGCACAATCTGAGTGTTTTGTTTTTAGTGTTATTACTTTCTGTTCATCAGACTAAGGTACATTTCATGTTGCTTATAAAATAGTTTGTAATTAAACACGTTTTAAGGTGTAAAATGTTTTGTTGCCAGATGTTTTATTGCTCAATTGTTAGTCAGATAAACTTGCTAATTCCAGCTTTCACCCCATTTTCAGCAACTCTGTGAAACATAGCTAGGTTTAATGTCCCAAAGTATCCATAGTATATTTCTTCAGCGATGGCCCATGTAGCCAGTACAAACAGAGAGGTAACGTTTACTTGCTCTGTACAGAGATACACCAGAAGAGATTCCCCAGTGGGACATGGAACTTCTTTGAGGCCAGCCATGGAAAGGGTGGTATGGGTGGCACATTGAAAAAGAAAGCTGACAGGCTTGTTAGCCAAGGTGTGTATATTCTTTAAAGTACTAATTAAAGGTCAATCCACTGAGGCCGTTGAGGAGGCCATAAATGGAATGACAGCAAACCTTCCAGGCATACCAGCAACAATGAGACTCCATCAAGTGGTTACACTCACACCTGGGCGAATTAGTTAGCATGACATCAGCTGCCTGTGTTCTACAATGGGGAACCTGGATTGTAACTGTTACAGTATGAAGAGCTTCAGTTTCAATCAGACAACAGAATCTTCACACAATACATCAGACATCGAGTGGAAAAGTGAAGAAGTTGTGGGGAAATGGTGTGCTTTGCTTTAAGATGCTGTATCCTGGGATCATCTGTGCAGTAAATGAAACACACTGCCAAGTCAAGTGCATGCACAGAGTGGGTGTTAACAGATTCTTCTGGAATATGAGAGATGACATCCACCATTGCCCCTTTGATGATATAGTGTCCTTTATTCCTGCGCCACAACAAGTTACCTTTCGTCACATGGAAATTGTGAGGGATGTATAGGCCACCATAGTATGCCATGAGAATTAAATATAACCTAGATGGCCACAAAATATTTTGTGGAGAAAGGGATTGGTTCATATACTGATAAGTTCATAAGTTTTGATCAGTACATACGTATACTGTATTATGTTTTGCACAAATTTATGACCAGCAAAAGTAATGTCCATGCAACCCTGTTACACTGCGTTCCTTGTATTGTAATAAAAAAATAATCTAAAAAGATGTTTTCAGCAAATTGTTGACAAAGAGATCAGTTCATACACTGTTTTGTACTGTTATGTTTTGCACAACTGTAAGGACAACCAGCAAAAGGAATATGTCCATCCATCCCTCTTACTGTTTGCAGCCCTGCAACTCTGTGTTCAAATACGTTATTGTACAAGTTTAACAGAAAATAATCTAAAAAAGATGTTTTAAGCTTAGGAATGTTTACAGTATTGTTCTTTTAATAGTTTAAATATTTACATACAAAATAGATTTCAACAAAAAAAAATTAAATACTGAAATGTAAAAAAAAAAGGTCATTTTATGGACAAGTTAGAAAGTTAAAAGTTAAAAAAAAGTTACAAGTTAAAAGTTGCTCTAAATAATAAAAAAAAATTTGATCAGATATTAAGTGATTATTTCATGGAAGTATGATATTTTTTACACCATGATAATGAATTTAATTGAAACAAGGTTTTTTCAGGTTCCCCAATATTAGTAACAGGGCTGCATCAAGGTCACATAACAGCTAAAACATCTCATAAAAAAAATTAACTTTGATGCCTAAATTGTCCTCCAATTCTGAAATGTCTCATACATACATACATACATATATATATATATATATATATATATATATATATATATATATATATATATATATATCAGCCATAACATTAAAACCTTGTGCCGCCAAAACAGACCCATCGAGGCATGAACTCCACAAGACCTCTGAAGGTGTGCTGTGGTATCTGGCACCAAGACGTTAGCAGCAGATAAGATGTACCTTTATTGATCCCCCTTAGGGGAAATTCAAGAAAAGTCCTGTAAGTTGTGAGGTGGGGCCTCCATGGATTGGTCTTGTTTGTCCAGCACATCCCACAGATGCTCAATTGGATTGAGATCTGGGGAATCTGGAGGCCAAGTCAACACCTTGAACTCTTTGTCATGTTCCTCAAACCATTCCTGAACACTTTTTGCAGTGTGGCAGGGTGCATTATCCTAAAAGAGGCCACTGCCATTAGGGAATACTGTTGCCATGCAGGGTCTGCTGTACTTGGTAGGTGGTATGTATCAAAGTAAGATCCACATGAATGCCAGGACCCAAAGTTTCCCAGCAGAACATTGCCCAGAGCATCACACTGCCTCCGCCAGCTTGCCTTCTTCACATAGTGCATCCTGGTTCCATCTCTTCCCTAGGTAAGCGACGCACATGCACCTGGCCACCCACGTGATGTAAAAGAAAATGTGATTCATCACCTTCTTCCATTGCTCCATGGTCCAGTTCTGATGATCACATGCCCATTGTAGGCACTTTCGGCAGTGGACAGGGGTCAAAATGGGCATTCTGACTGGTCTGGTCTACGCAACCCCATATGCAGCAAGCTGCGATGCACTGTGTGTTCTGACACCTTTCTATCATAGCCAGCATTAACTTTTTCAGCAATTTGTGCTACAGTAGCTCTTCTATTGGATTGGACCAGATGGGCTAGCCTTTGTTCCCCACGCTCCATCACTGAGCCTTGGGCACCCACGATCCTGTTGCCAGTTCACTGGTTGTTTTTCCTTGGAGCACTTTTGGTAGGTACTAACCACTGCATATGGGGAACACCCCACAAGACCTACTGTTTTGGAGATGCTCTGACCCAGTCATCTATCCCTTGTCAAAGTCGCTCAGATCCTTAAACTTGCCCATTTTTCCTGCGCTCCAATGCATCAACTTCGAGACCTGACTGTTCACTTGCTGCCTAATATATCCCAACCCTTGACAGGAGGCATTTTGTCAATGATCTGCACAGAACTTGCCAGCAGACAATAGGCCTATACCACCCCAATGGGCGCTGATGCTAACTTGCTAAACGCACCGCAGCCAAGCCACTGCAGCATCTATAAGGGGGAACAAAAAATTCGAATTCGAACCCGGAATTCGAATGTAGTGTGCACACTCGACGTAGTTGCAGGTTTTGTGATTTTGCTCTCAGAACAGCCTCAATTCTTCATGGCAAGGCTTCCACAAGATGTTAAAAACATTCCTTTGAGATTCTGGTCCATGATGATATGATTACATCATGCAGTTCCTGCAGATTTTCAGGTGCACTTTCTTGCTGCGAATATCCTGTTCTACCACATCCCAAAGGTGTTCTGTTGTATTCAGATCTGGTGATTGGGAAGGCCACAACACTGAACTCATTGTCATGTTCATGAGACCAGTTTGAGATTACTTTTGCTTGGTGACATGGTGCATTATCATGCTAGAAGTAGCCATTAGAAGATGGGTAAATTGTGGCCATGAAGGGATGCAAATGGTCAGCAACAATACTCAAATAGGATGTGGCATTCAAGCAATGATTGGTTGGTATTAATGGGTCCAAAGTGTGCCAAGAATACATACCCACCACCATTACACCACCTCCACCATCCTGGACTGTTGACACAAGGCAGGTTGGTTCCATGGATTCATGCTGTTGGCACCAAATTCTGAACCTACCATCTGTGTGCCTCAGCAGAAATCAAGATTCATCAGACCAGGCTACATTTTTCCAGTCTTCAACTGTCCAGTTTTAGTGAGCCTGTGCCCACTGCAGCCTCAGCTCTCTGTTCTTGCCTGACAGAAGGGAAACTTGACATGGTCTTCTGCTATCTTCTGCTGGTCTTCTGTCCCATCTGCCTCAAGGTTCAATGTGTTGTGCATTTTGAGATGCTTTTCTGCTCACCACATTTGTACAGAGTTATCTGACTTTGGATGATAGCTATGTACAATTGACCCTATTTCTGTTCCAGGGTCCACACATCCCCCTAACCCTTATAATCCATTGAAATGTGAATCTGAGAAAGCTACCATTAATATTATTCAGATGCCATTTTCAAAAGGTATTACTGTTCCATGTTCATCGCCTACTTTATCTCCCAGTTTGGCCTCTTGCAAAACTGGCAGTTATCCAACTCAATATCATGTGACTACTGATTACATCACATGTAGGTGTGCATGGCAGGTCTCCTATTACTGACAGAGTCAAAACGTTAGCCTCTCTAGTTAAGCCTTCAGCTGATACAGGGCTGAGATATGCTAGGGTGCTTTCTATTTGAGTAGACAGAATATACCAGATTTGGCCAAACCCTTAACTGGTGCCCTAAAAGGTGTCCAGCCAGGTAGCATTCACACCACTTGGACCCCAGAAATGGAGGCGTCATTTACTCTGCTTAAATATGCCCTGATCTCCTCTCCGGCTCTGAAACACCCAGACGTATTTAAACCTTTTCACATTTGTTCACATGTGGATGTGCACGGTGACTATGCATGTTTTATCCCAAATTCAAAATGACAGTGCTCATGATGTTATTGAGCACTCACACCTGCTCCTATGGAGGTACAATTGCTCTGCTCATTGGCACTGGACTGTACAGATTGGGCCCTCAAAGCTGTGGTCTCTATTGTGGGCTATAATCATGTGTTTCTCCACACTCCTCACAGATTCCTCTCCCTCCTCAATAACACTGACCTCAAGTGCCAATTTCTAAACAGCAGCATGCTAAATGGGAATTTGCTCTCAACTCACTGCTGTAACAGGACAAGACCAATGTTGTTATGCATCTCAATATTCAAGGCTCCACACATGACATGACTGTGCAGACTAGGTTATCATAAATAAAGGACATTTTGTTCACAGCTGCTCCTTCTCACATGGAGAGGTACTTTTTACTGATGGTAGCAGTTTGTGTTGTGGTTCTGACAGACCTTCTTGATGGGCAGTTGTGAATTCTGACCATGTCACAGTCTGAATGTCACTAATGCTTAAGTTGCTGAATGGTGCCCATTCACATGCCCTTGCTTTACTCTGACCTGTCACAGTGTACACAGTCTCAATTTACTCTTTCAAATTGGTACATTTTTATGCTACTTTATGACAAAGGCAAATTTTTGACCTCTTTGTGTTCCCCTACTGCCCATAGAGCCATAATTTAGTTTACAAAAAGATAGTTTCTCTTTGTGACCAATTTCCCCCTAATTATGTTGCTGTTTGTAAATTGAAGGGCCAGAGTACCCTTTCAAAACACAATTCATAAATTCACAAGTGTGTTTGTAAATTTCTGAATGTTTTTACATTTATGAATTAATTACTTTTTTCTAAAGCTTTAAAATCCATCTCATTGTGTAATACATATAATGTTTTTGCATTCTCATAATTCATATTTGAATTATTGTGTACTGTGTTTACCCCTGGCCTGTTTTTAATAAAAATGTAAAAAAAAAAAAAAAAAAAAAAAGAGGATGGCATTTCATCATTTCACAATTGCGGCTGATAACCAGACTTCACCTCTAAGTGATGCAGTTTTTTTTTTTATAATGAAGTGTGGCATTTGCAAGGTTAGATATCATAAACACCAGGGTAGAAAAGTAAAGAAAAACATGCTTTATGTTAGTAGCTTGGTAATGAAAATTAATGGTAATTAAACCATTGGTAATTAAAAATGTAATGATAAATCTTTCAGGTTATCGTTTAATGATAGATTCCTTGTCATATTTCATGTTGGTGTGCATGAACCTGATATCAGGCTGATATCCCGAAGTCTGTTTGTTTATTTGTTTATATTTGTTGTATTTTTTAATGTCATAAATTGTATTTATCCTGACAAACTATATATGTTATATATAAAGGGAGAGAGAGGGTGATTTTATAAAATGTACTGCCCTTGCTGATTTTCTCTCCCTTCATTCTCTTAAAGACTGTCGATCACTGGCATTCTCTTGGTGCCTCACCTTCTAATGGGGGATGCCCTGATTATGGATGCCCCGATAATTAGAGCTGGTTTCTGTTGTGTTTTGATAGACACCGTGGATATGTATTTAATGAGGTTCTTTAAATCTCTCAGGATTCACATTTTCTGAGCACTCAAATTACTCGTACAGTCTTGTTGACAACCCACAATTCTTTGCTTACTGAGCTAGAACTTCGTAGAACTCAATGACTGCACCTATCGCAAATTAAACTTCTTCCCAATGATACTAATATGCTTAAAAGTCTTACAAAAAATAATAAGAAATACGACTATTTTGAAATTAATTTTTCAGGTCGGTGGTTAAGCAATTGCCCAGTCTTTTCCAGGTGCTGCATTATGAGGGACTTTATTTTTAGTATTAGTGTTTTTATTTAAATAATATGTTTTGAGTGTTTCTTTCCTTCTGCCTCTCTCAGCGGTGTTGGACAGGGGGTAATAGTGGATCTGATGGTGGGGGGAGGGGCAACAAAGGTATATTGATAATCCATAATATTATCATGACAACATTACATAGTTATAATATCATGCTATTGGTAGGAATAAAATTTTGCAAGACTCAATTTTCCATCCATAAAAATGAGACGTGTTCTTTATTTGCCTGGCAGCTGTGCCCTCCCATGTTAGCGATCCCCTATCAAAAGGGAAAGTGGTCTGATCTTGTAGTCTGGTGGAGACTACAAAACATGAAGCCTAAGGCCGTGAATCCACCAAAGCGTTTTTTTCCTGAGGCCATATGAGGCATATTTTTTCAATTGTTTGCACTGGGAGCGCCGCATATTTAAAAAAGCCAGCAGCGTGACGAGGCACCAAACATCTATTCCACGCTGAGCGCTACGCGTTTGGTGCTCTTCCTAGTCGCCAAGAGTTGAAAAATGTTCAACTTTGGGCAAACAACCGTCACATCCTATGTGTACAACAGCTGAACAACAGGAGAAGTTAATACTGCTGGTCTCTGAGTGTCCATGTCTGTACCAGATGACATCCCCAGACTACCAAAATATTAATATGAAAAATAATGCTTGAAGGAACATTTCGTTTGCCATGGGTCTACCAGGTAAGCAGCAGTCAGCTATACTCAGCCAGTTGATCGGGAAAAAAGTCCAAATAGCATAGCTTGCTAACCGTCAATAGCTGAAAAACGCTGTGCCTCCAAAGAGCTCTCAAACGCCCCCAGCCCAGCATTTTCAGAAGAGCGCCTGGCATTTTCAGCTGGCTAAAAAATTCTTTGGTGGACACACAGCCTAAATCGGGTTATCAAAAAAGAAAGGAGCGGAGAGAGAGGGAAAGAAAGCTGCAGGAGGGCAGACAACTTCTGACTAGTTTTTTCAGAAGAAAGGTGAGCCTTTGTTATGCAACTTGCAAGAGAAAAGCGTAATGGTAGTAGTGTTGTCAAACATACCAGTACTTTGGTACCATGTTGATAGTGAAATTGTAAAAATGTGACGATACCAGCCTTTCTGCAATACTGGTAGTACTGAGTATAGACTTAATTTGGTACCCACTGATAGCCAGCTGCCTTCAAACGGTGCCGTGCGTATTTGTGTTTGGACTCTGAAGGGCATCAAAGGTTTTATTTACAACATGTTTTATTGCAGTGTAAATGCTGTATAGTATACTGTATATATATCTGTTTATCCTTGTAGAAGAATCTGTTAGTGTAGCTGAGGGTGAGCAGAAGGAAGGAGAAAGAGAAGCTGAGGAAGAGAGTAGCAGCAAGGATTCAGAGAAGAAGGATGCTGCAGGGAATATAAAGGATGAGGAAAAGACAAATCAGAAAGCTTTAGCAGAAGACTGTTTTGCAGAAGATCCAGGATTATGGCCTGAAATGCTAAATTATGTGCAAAGAGACTCAAGTGTTTGTAAAGTGGCTTGTGCAGGTGTGACAAAGCTATCAGACATGGAGCTGAAAGTTACTGAAGGCAAACCCTTTGCAAATTATCTTCAGTATGCAAAATCAGCAAATGGCCATGAAAAAAATCCAAAGAGATTGGCTAAAGCAATTTACTGCTTCCCATGCCTTCTGTTCTCCCATCAGCTGACCAAACCCTGAATAGCAAAGATGGATTTGGTTGGCAAATATCACCTGGAGAAAAATGAAACTGCCTACATTGAAAAGTAACTCACATAAGCAATGTTACTTGAAATAGAAAAGTCATGTGTATTCCTTAAACTGCAGCAACAGGTGCTGACAGTCACCTCCAAAAACAGTAGCAACAAGAAGTAGAGAAGAATCAAGAAATTCTGGAGAGGCTTTTGGATGTAACCCTCCATTTAGCCTCATGAAATCTTGTATTCAGGGGCAAAACATCAAATTTAGATGATGTCTGTAATGACAACTTTCTTGGCACAGTTGAGTCATTATTGCACTACGATCCCCTTTTGCATGAGCACTTAGTAAAAGTGGGAAATAAAAAAGGACTCACAATTAGCTCATTATCTAAGTGCTGAAACACAGAATAAGTTCATTGAACTCTGTGGCAAAAGAGTCCTCAACAATATCCTAGCAGAGAGAAGGGATGCTATCTATTACTCTGTGATATGTGGCTCATCACCTGATATATCACACAGAGAACAGAATGTGCTTATGGTGACATATGTGCATGAAGACAAAGAGAATGGTTTGTGGAAATGGTCTGAGGCAAATGGGCTCAAGACATACTTCAAAACTTTTGATTCCATTGTCCTTCTCACTGAGTGAGTAAAGGTACTACAGTGAATTGAGAAAAGAAACATTATCCTTCAGGCCGGAGACATTTCTCACGATATTGAAGCAGCAAGCATCAAAGCACTGCAAGATGAAATGCAGGACATTCGCAATGAATGGAACTCCTGGCTGGCTGAGGCCTCCCTACTTGCCCAAGAAATGGAGATTCCTGTTCAGTTCCACAAGGCAGATAGACAAATATGAAAAAGAAAACGCATGCCAGATGAGAGCTCTCAAGATGATGCAAGTGAAGACAGTGCAGAGATAGCTTTCAAACACAAGGACTTTTCCTTGCACTTGACAGCATAATTAGTGAACTGAGTACTCAGTTTGAAATATGCGAAACATTTGCTCCCATTCTGACGATGACAGAAATGAATGAAGCTCAGATAATTAAAACAAGTCAGGCACTGATAAGAAAATACAACAAAGACCTAACATCTGAATTTGAAAATGAAATCCTCCACCTGAAGTCAGTTTATTCTGCAACATTTCCACCTACACTGTCCCCATTTGAGCTTGTTAATGCCATCTTTAAGATGCAACTGCAGAGTATTTTTGGAGAGGTGTGCATTGCACTGAGGATTTTTTGCACTTTACCAGTAACTGTTGCAGGAGGTGTTTTGGCAAGTTGAGAGTGGTGAAAAACTACCTGAGAATGACAATGTCTCAAGATAGACTGAACAGCTTGGCATTACTCTCCATCGAAAGCCAACTAGCTAAGAAGTTGGACTTCAAAGCTCTAATCAGTGACTTTGCCAACATGAAAACTTGCCAGTGGACTTTGTAAAATAAATAGTAGCATGCAGCTGTACCAAGTTGTAAACCCTCTTGTATGTGTCAAGGATCTAAGTTTTAAAGTTTATTTAGCACTCTAGGCTATTTTTGAATTTCTTGATTCAAAGAATATATGCAGGTCAGGTATATTATGTTTATTATGTTAATATTATGTAAATATGTTGCTAGTGTTGCTATGTTTTTGACAATAGTTTGTTTCTGACCCTCTGAATATAGACTCTGTATATAAAAAAGTTGTGAATCACAGTGAAAATAAAGCAGTCTTGTATTTATCATTTAAAATATTAATTTAAAATATAGCATACATGTAGACAGGTGGGGGGGGGGGGGGGGGGGGGGGGGGGGGGGGGGGGGGGGGGGGGGGGGGGGGGTGTTAAAGGGGAGGCGGTTGGTGTGGTGAGGGGCCCGCCTCTTAGTTCTGTGACAATTGCCCAACATTTGGTGCTACGCCCTGATCTCTCTACCTTGCTTATACATCACCCTTCTGAGGAGAAAGGAAAGGGCCATGTGAAACTCTTGCAGGAGAACCATCTCAGTTGACAAACCTTTGCTTTAATAACATGCAGATGATAAAGGCAACCAGATGACGTGCTGGTAACCACTCTCTGATTGTCCAACAGCCCCTCTACGTAGTGTAAAACCACGAGGGGCAGAAGGTAGAGATTCTGTACCAGAATTCAGAAGACCAAGATCGCATCAGAGTAAATACCCCTTACAGTCGTTCATTTACTGATACACTTTTTTGTAATCATTTTTATTTACTTACAATTCATTCCTTGATTGTACTTTGAGAAAAAGTGTTTATAATGTTGTTTCTATTGTTGTCTATCTCATAATGGTATTGAGAATGCTGTTTTTTCAATAATGACTATCTTTGCCAAAGAAAGGCAGTATACTAATTCATGTGTATATTGCGGAAATTAGGTTCGTTACTTCTGACTGTTTGTGTTCTTCCACAAGTGTTTTTACCCCATATGCCCCCATATACCCTCATAGTTAAGTCTAGTAGATCAGAAATAGAGCTCATACTAAAGATCCTTTCAACACACTTAGCACTGTTTAATTCTATAGTATACAGTTGTGGAAGAGTAATGATTTATAATCTCACTATCCGGTGTCACCCGTAGGAGGATGGGTCTGCTTTTGAGTCTGGTTCTGCTCAAGGTTTTTTCCTCATGATATCCCAGGGAGATTTTCCTTGCCACCTTTACCTCTGGCTTGCTCATTAGGGATAAATCTAAATCTATATCCAGATTGTTGTGAAACTGCTTTGTGATAATGTCCATTGTTAAATGCGCTACATAAATGAATTTTTGAATTGAATTTAAGTAGTGTAGAGACAAGATCGAACAGGGGACTGGTGAAATTTTACTTATAGTTTATCCTCTCCCTTATTAACAGTATTATGTTGTATCTGCATTATGTTTTTAGATTAACTTTTTGATTGAGCTTTTGGACTCAGCATGTTTCTCTCTGCTCTTCTTCAGGGTGAAATTTTCCCCACCATTCTCCAAGATGCTCAGAAAATCTTACTAGCCAGTTTCCTTATAAAACTGTACAAAGTGTACCTGAGAGCAATGATGTGTTTTTAAATACAAAGGGTTGCCATGCTATATATGGACTTTGTTTAGGTAGAAAACGCTTAATCTTTGAAGGTGTCTTTGCTTCACAGAATTTCTTTACATGTGCCTAAGATTTCTGCACAGTGTGTGTCTGTGCGCGTGTGTGTGTGTGTGTCTGTGTGTGTGTGTGCGCCCTGAACCTGTTTAGTCGCTCGGTCTCAACCTCAAACTCCTGGATTTTATTATCTGAGATGGAAGAGCCATGGGAGTAAATAGTCTGGAAGATCTCCTGGATGTTAGAACAGTCCTGCAGAGAGTGTGCCAGATGCTCTGCTACATTACTGGACACCTACACACGCACACACACGCACACACACACACACACACACACACACACACACACACAAAGAGACTCTGGACTCTATTTTCATTATCATGGCACAAGCATAAAACATAAGCGCTCTATGTCATACATGCTTTGTATTTTTGTGAACTGGCTTTATTATGTGTCTTCATATGTGTCTAGTATTTAATTAGGCTTGTTATAAATTAGTTATATTCTGAGTTAGGGCATGCCACCTGTTGGATTTACATTTAGTAGCTACAAATTTTTGATTGTTTTTATTTTTTATGGATAAAATAATTCAGTCTGTTGCATTCAGTTACTAGTTGGGTAAAGTAGCTTACTTACATTGTATTGTAGAACTCACAAAACTGGTTGTAAAAATGGGACATAGATTAAAAGGCTTTGCTTAAAGACGGGAAATTACTAAAAGGGTATTTCTGGAAATAATTGGATTAAAAAAAAACCCTTGGGTGGCAGATTTTGAATGTCACATCTCCTGTTGTGCCACTCCAGCCAAATTAGCACAGTTAATTTCTGACCACAAAAATAACAACTGGGCAACAAAAATAAAAAACTTGCTTGTGCCCAAACAAACTGGTAACACACACTCAGAGTGATGAGACTATACACTGTAACGATGTAATGTTGTACAGTAAAAATTGTCAAAACTCAAGACTAGTGTTCAGCCAATGCATTTTTTTAAAAACATCAGCTGATATTAAAGTTCTACCAAATTATTGTCATAAGTGTAGATAAACCACCAATAATGCTCTACAGGAAAACCTCATTCATAAATGTGATGCTACTTTGAACAGCCACAATGCAGGATATGTGCGCTAATTGTTTGCAGAAAATTTGTTTTGCACATGAACACAGTTCACCACTATTTATTTCCCTATATAGCTTTTATCCTTATAATTTTTTTTTAACAATTAAAAAATTATTCCAGCTGCAACTTTTTGGTTATCAAGATTATCTTAAAGGCTTTATTGATTTCATGATGAAATTTTGAAAACCAACAAAACTATCATCACTTTTCTCCTCCAACCTCAGACTCCAAATTTGCGTATTTTGTGACACAAAGCACCTTAACTGAGCCACATTATTCTGTGATTTTGCTACACCCCTCTGAGGCCCATGTCTCATGGTCTGTCCATCAACCTTTCTTTGTTTCTCTTACGTGGTTCATTTCCTCACAGAGACTCTCTCCAAAGTAAAGTGTGTTATAAATGGCTGTGCTCTCTACCCCACTCTCAAACACAAGAGTATAAAGGAACCATGATGTGAATCAGTCAAATGACTCTGATCATTATGGAGGCAAGACAAATGCATAGTCCTCTAGACTGGCACCCAACCCCTCTCCCTTTAGACTGGCATCCAACCCCTTTTTCTCTTTAGACTGGCACGCAACTCCTCTCTCTATAAATAGCATTCAACCACTCTTTCCCTTTAGACTGACACCCAACCCCTCTCTCCCTTTAGACTCTTTTCCCACAGAGACTTTCACCAAAGTGAAGTGTGTTATGAAAGGCTGTGCTCTCTACCCCTTTACCAAACCCAAGAGTATAAAGGAACTGTGGTTCAGTCAAATGACTCGTTCCCTTCAGACTGGCACCCAACCCCTTTCCCTTTAGACCAGCAAACCCTGAACCCTGTCCCTTTTCCCTTACCCCAATACTGCTAATCTCTGAGCCCAGCACGGCTCTCTCCATTGACGATGACTCTGACCGGGTTTTGGAAAGCTTTACTCTCTCTGCCACCTGCAAGACATAGACACAAAAAAGGATTTATATAGTAAAATTGATTAATATAGTAATATACACAGTAAGGTTCAAAAATATTTGGACATTAACAAAGTTATTATTATTTTAGCTGTTTACTACAGTATATTGGAGCTGAAATTAAATACAGTCCAGTCCAAAAGTATTGGAACGACAAGGCCAATTCTTTTGTTTTTGCTACACTGAAAATTTTGGTTTGAGATCAAAAGATGAATATGATACTGTAGATCAGAATTTCAGCTTTCAGTTCCTGATATTTACATACAGATGTGTTAAACAACTTTACCTTTGGTGTCAGACCACCCAATTTATTGGTGAGCAAAGGTACAGGATCACATAGTCTTAAAGTAAATTAAAGTAAATAACACTAAATATTTGGTTACATATACCTTGCTTCCAATAACTGAAGGGTTAGGGTTAGGTTTAAACCAGCAATAAATTGACATTACCAAGCTGTTGCGTTCTTCTTTTGTGATGCTTTCACAAGCTTGTACCACAGCTTATTTCAGTTATTGTTTGTTTTGGGGAGTTTCTCCCTTCAGCACCCCCTTCAGGAGGTGAAATGCATGCTCAGTTGGGTTAACATCTGGTGATTGAATTGGCCAGTCTAAAACCTTCCACTTTATTCCCCTGATGAAGTCCTTCGTTGTGTTGCTGTGTGTTGTTTTGGTTCATTGTCTTGCCACTATTTCTGCTCTAAAAACTTGTGAGTACTCTCAGTGCTCTGTCAAGGCCCTTCAAGTCAAACTTGAACAGCTTGAGAAAGAAAATGCAGAGATGAAAAATATTAAGTCAAAATTTCCATTTTTTTTTTTACACTACTGACACCTGCTGGATGTTATTTCAGTGTGTTCTCAAGTGCTTATTCCGGATGAATTAGACAAACTAAAGGCACTGTGACTGTGAAGAGAAGGGAAAGCTCAACTCTCTTAAAGAGATGCAGATATGTAATAATGACTTCCTCCTGATTATTCACAACAGTATTGGTTCAACTGAATGCTGGCATAAAGTTATCGATTGTCACCAGAATAAGAATGAGTCAGCGGGACAGTACACTCAGCTTTTTGTTGAAATCTTTCTGTTGCACGGAGGTAGTTTGTGTGCCACAGTTGATGAAGTTTTTGGCACCAAAACTCCTGTTAGTCAGTGGGCAGATGGTTTAAATTGTGATCTGTGTAAATTGCTGCCTTACTAGGCGCAACTGCACTCTGAGTGAAGTGTCAGAGAGTCTTATTACTTAGGAAAGTGACACCATTGTGAAACTGCTATGATAAAGAGTGCTTCCAATCTGGGAAATTGTCAACAAACTCAGTGCGAAACTCTAGCATTTCTAGTGTCGCTATTGTCATAAGCACCAGCAATGGGAACGGAGTGGCATGAAATGTGTTCAAAATTCTGATGCAGCTCAGCCAGACTCACAGGGCAGAGCCATCTCACCAGAGGCAGTGGAGCAGGCAACACAGGTGCTACAGCATGCCTCCCTATCCTCAGTCTCTCTTCCTCCTCCTACTTTAAAATAGAAATATCTGTGGTGAGAGCATATTTGTGAAGAGAAAGGAAAGCTCAACTCTTTTAAAGAGATGCCAACAGGCTGTATGTAGCTATCTTAGTGAATGATCATGAATGCAATTTCTTGGTTGATACTGGTGCACAAGCAACCATTAAGCCTTTAGTTATGTCTAATGATTTTGGATTCCTTTTAATGAGAACTTTTGTCATTACTATGTTGTATTGTACTAATGAATTGCATTAAATTACAGTTATCTGGCTGTTAGTGCCTGTGCTCCAGTCATTTTTTCACAGCATCTCACTGTAGATTGCCCTTATGTTGTCATTGCCCTGTTGTCTTCAGCTCATTTGATTGCTGTCACTACACAGAGATGTCACTACCCACAGAACAATTGGCTGGCTGCTCCTAACATTGGCCTTCAATGGGCTTAAATCTCCAATCCCTCATTGTTAATGATGACTGCAAAGTTTGATACACAAGATGAGAGTGAACAAGGTGATCCCTTCTATGATGTGTCGGTTGCAGCCGTTAAAAACTCTGATGATAGTTCTGGTGTTGAGCAGGTTCCCCTCCTCACTGCTGCAGATGTACTCTGATGCTCCTGCATTAAAGGTCTGGTCCTGGATGGACAGGGGTGTGCATCTGGATTCTGCTGGCATCTGGACTAAAGGGGAAGATATGTGGCCACTGAGGCATTGTTGCCATATTTGGCCCATCAAATCCACAGTCTAGGACACATGAGTGTCCAGAGCATGGTCCAGAGCATTGATTTTCTTCAACATGGTGGAATCCTAAGTTCTGTTATCATGCATTAGATGTGGTGTGGCATTTATGTTGTGCCAAGCTAACAACAAAGCTGCTGGTGAGATCAGACTGCCCACACACTAGAACCTGCAAGACCATTCAAACATTTGCAGGTGGACTACATCACGCTTCTCTCTGTCAGGGAAAACAGGATATGTTGGTAGTGGTCAATAAGTTCTCACGTTCGGTTGAAGCATACGCAACCAAAAGGGGAACAGCACTGCACATGGCCAAAGTACTCATCAGAGACTTCTTTCTCACATCATTATCTCAGACCAGGGTACTCATTTCTCCGGAAAAGTAGTATAAGAGGTCATGAGAATGTTGGACGTTCAGTGGAAATTCCATTGAAGTGTCGACTTTCAGCTTTAATTCAAGGGTTTTAACAAAAGTATTGCATTAACTGTTTAGGAATTACAGCCATTTTCACAGGCTCAAAAGTGTTTTGACAATTGACTAATAAGCAGTTTTAATGGCCAGGTGTGGCTTGTTTCCTCATTATTCCATGAATTCCATTATTCCAGGTTAAGGAGATAAAAGGTCTGGAGTTTATTCCAAGCGTTGAATTTGCATTTGGTAGCTGTTCATTGGAACTCTCACTATGCGGTCCAAAAAGGAGTTGATGCTTGAAGGAGGCCATCATTAGGCTGAAAAAACAAAACAGACCTATCAGAGAAATAGCAGAAACTTTAGGAGTGGCCAAATCAACAATTTGGTACATTCTTAAAAAGAAGGAATGCACTGGCGAGCTCAGCAACACCAAAAGGCCTGGAAGACGATGGAAGGCAACTAAAGTGGATGAATGGAGAATCCTTTCCTTGTTGAAGAAAAACCCCTTCACAACATGTAGCCAAGTCAAGAACATGCTTGAGGAGGTCGGTGTGTCATTGTCAAGTCAACAATCAAGAGTCGCCTTCATGAATGTAAATATAGATGGTTAATGTCAAGATACAAACTACTGGTAACACTCAAGAACAGAAAGGCCAGATTAGACTTGCTAAAAAAAAACCTCTAAAAAAACCTGACCAGTTCTGATGCAAGATGGGAAGGGCTAGTGATCCCAAGCATACCACATCATCTGTCAAACATGTGGAGGCAGTGTTATGACATGGGCATGTATGGTTGCCAACGAAACTGGGTCACTGGTGTTTATTGATGATGTGACTGCTAATAGACTGCTCAGGATGTATTCTGAAGTGTATAGAGTTCTACTTTCTGCTCAGATTCAGTCAAACTGATAGTAGTACAGATGGATAATGACCCAAAACATAACACGAAAGCAACCCATGAGCTTCTTAAGGCAAAGAAATTAAATGTTCTTAAATGTCTGATGACCTCAACCCAGTTGAGCATGCTTTTCACTTACTGAAGACAAAACTGAAGGCAGAAAGACCCACAAGCAAGCAGCAACTAAAGGAGGCTGCAGCAAAGGTCTGGCAAAGCATTTCAAGGGAGGAAACTCAGCATTTATGTCCATGGGTTCCAGACTTCAGGCGGTCATTGACTGCAAAGGATTTGCATCCAAGTAGTAAAAATCATCCTAATATTTATGATTATGTTAGTTTGTCCAATTACATTTGAGCCTGTGAAAACAGACGGACTCTGTAATGAAAATGGCTGTAATTCCTAAACGGTTATTTTTGTTAAACCAGTTGAATTAAAGCTGAAAGTCTACACTTCATTCCCATCTTGACTGCTTCATTTCAAATCCATTGTGATGGTGTACAGAGGCAAAATTACAAAAATTGTGTCACTGTCCAAATACTTATGAACCTGAGTGTGTGTGTGTGTGTGTGTGTGTGTGTGTGTGTGTGATTCAACTCAACTGAATGACACCCTCACCCTCATTCAATTCTAAATAACAATTGTGTGGTCCTCACCAACTTCTATAAGCAAACAAATAACCTTGGGTGACAACAAAAAACACAACAGATTTCAATATGTAATCATTTTTTCCAAAAAATAAACCAACAAAAAATAAGTATAAGCTATAATTCATGTAGAACCACGTTTAGCAACAATAACTTGAAGTAAACATTTTCTGTTGGAGTTTTTCAGTCTCTCACATCATTATGGAGAAATTTTGCCCCACTCTTCATTGCTTCAGATCATTGATGTTTGAGGGCATTCGTTTATGCACAGCTCTCTTATGATCCTGCCACAGAATCTCAATGGGGTTGAGGTCTGGACTTTGACTTGGCCATTACAACACCTTAATTTTTTCTTCTTTATCCATTCAGATGTCGATTTGCTGGTGTGCTTGGGATCATTGTCCTGTTGCATGTCCCAATTTCAACCCAGCTTAAGCTGCTGGACAGATGGCCTCACATTTGTCTCAAGAATATTCTAGTATAAAGTGGAGTCCATCGGTGTCTCAATGACTGCAAGTTTCCCAGGTCCTGTGGGCCACCTTGGTCTCTTCAGTCCAAAGAATATTGTTCCAGAACCTTTGTGGTTTGTTAAGATGCAATTTTGAAAACCATGCCATATTCTTTTTGCAGAAATGTGGCTTTTTCCTAGCCATGCTTCCATGAAAGCTATACTTGTTCAGTCTTTTTCTGATTGTGCTGTCATGAAAAGAAACATTTAATGTGCTTACAGAGCCCTGTAGGTCACATGATGTAGCTCTGAGCATTAAACGGTCTGACCTTGGACTGAATTTGCTGGGATGCCCACTCCTGGGAAGATTGGCAACTGTCTTGAAGGCTCCCCATTTGTAAACAGTCCTTCTAACTGTAGATTTGTGAATTTCAAATTGTTTGGAAAGGGCATTCTATACCTTCCCAGATTGATGAGCAGCAACAATTGCTTCTCTGAGGTCATGGCTGATATCCTTTTTCTTGGCATGATATAGCCACACACCTGAGTGCTCCAGAACAACAAACTGCCAAAAGTACTTCTGCTTTTGTATAGGTAGTCACACTTCTTGATGATTAACTAATCTTTCACACCTCATTAGTAATACCTGGCTGCTAATTACTCGCAAACATTTTGGAAGTAGGAAGGGTGTACTTAATTTTTCAACTGGACAGTTGCAGACTGGAAAAGGACCAGGTGATTTTTTTTTTCTAATTTTCAGCAATCCAGTTTGGCTGAGTCTGTGCCCATGATAGCCTCAGCTTCCTGTTCTTGACTGACAGGAGTTGAACCCAATGTGGTCTTCTACTGTTGTAGCCCATCCACCTCAAAATATTATGATTTGTGCTTGCTGGGATGCTTTTCTGCTCACTACTGCTCAGTTACTATATCCTTCCTGGCAGCTCGAACCAATCTGGCTATTTTTCTCTGACCTCTCTGATCAATAAGGCATTTCCACCCACAGAACTTTCATTCACTCAATGTTTTTTCGCACCATTCTGTGTTTGCTGCTGGTCTCATTGGCTTTCCAGTCCCTCCTAACTGGCCTCACATTATGTCCTGGAACTGTCAGCCGTTTGTGCATGCTGAGCTGAATCATCCATCCATCCTTACCATCATCGAGACACAAGAGACTGAATCACAAACACCATCTGAATTGCACATGCAATCACAAACTAGGTCACAACACAAGCTTTTAAAGGCCTACTAAACCTACTGTCTGGGGAAAATGAGTGTATAGTCTATCTTGTTCAGTTGGGGGCTTTGTTACATACAAACCTCACAAAACTAGTTCTATAGCAGACATCCATTTATCCATTTGTGAACTTCAGCTGTTTTCCCAGATTCACTCTCAGTTGCCAGTCTGAAGTTGTGGTAAGGAAGCTTGCTCATGTCCATGGCTGTGGATGGGGCTTCTCTACAGCCTTCAAAAAAGAGATGTTCTTCTTCCCAGGGTGGTGGTATTTGCTGGAGAGGATGGCTGTGGGAACAGATTCCGCTATTGCCTTAGCACCTGGTAATGGCTCCAGTGGTAGCGCCTGTCACAAGAGCTTTGGGGCGGCTGCTAAGGAGATGTTCAAGGGACCCTCTCCCAAAGCAAAGAGGGAAGCAAGGCATCTCAGTCTTGTCTCAGGTATGGATGTTAGCAGGCCTTGGTAGGGTGTTGTAGACAGCTTGGACCAAAAAACTGCTGCGGTGGAAGTTAGCTTGGCAGAAATCCGACCAAATGATCATATTTTGCAGTGTATTCTCCCACTTAGTCCAAGCTCCCTGCTATCTAAGTTCCACTGTCCTGCTGGCTTGTACCTCCCTTACACCTGCACACACTTTCTTCTGAAGATAATGTCGCTCTTTGGCATTGGTTTTGTCAGCCTGGCTGCTTGGGAAGTAGCCTAGGCCCGCTCGCCCTGTTGCCACCGTCCCCACAAGACTCTTTTGCCTCAATCATGACTCTGCCACCTCCAGTTGTCTGTCTGCTCTCTATTTTCTGCCTGTGTGGACCTCGAGGCCAGTTGCCGCTACTTTAGGTCTCTGGAGTCTCTGTACTGCATGGCTTCTCTTGTTCAGGTCACCACAAATTCTTCAGATAGGCCATCAAAGGGAGCTGCAGGATGTTGCTGCTCCCATACAGAGTTTCCTACATTCTTCTTCAGGGCTTCAGCCATTGTCTTGGGAATTGCATATAGTAACAAGGGCCACAAAACTCTGGGTAGAACGGCATGCTGGTAGATACAGGCCTTGAACCTACCAGGGAAACTGGATTTGTCTACCTTGCTGAGCCAAGCCTCAAGCCTCTGCTGGTCTTGTGTATGGCAGCAGCATCCTTCAGGCTGCATTCTAAGAGTTTCCCCTAGGCTCTTGACTGGCTGTTCTGTCAGTATGGGGATCATGGAACAAAAGTGGAACTTGTCCACTACCTTTCCTGGTAACACTTGATAACTATGCAGTAAATAACCGAGTATTAAGCAGTAGCTACTGAGTCTCACATTTCTTCTGCAAAACAATGGTTCTTTTATAATAACTACTGATTAATTATGATGACACTGACATTAATTCCCAATAGCTAAGCTTTACCCTTTTTGCTGATAGGACAGCGCTTTACAGTACAGATGGATAATGACCCAAAACGTACCACGAAAGCAACCCCAGAGCTTCTTAAGGCAAAGAAATAGAATGTTATTAAATGGCCAAGTCAGTCAGTTGACCAATTAAACAAAAAATTGAGAAGGCACAGTCATAATTTTATCATTTATTTAGTGTTTTCTCTTTATGTACCTACAGTAGTAAGGTATTTTACTATATGTATATGAATTTAAACAATCAAGTCAAACTCATTACTAATGACTTAAGTGTTACTGTGTTGTTCTTCAGTAGTTAATGAAAATGTGGAACAGTATTGTAAAGTGAAACACAGAAACTCATTAATAAAATTTTGATTTGTTAATGTGTGGGCCACTTATGGGCCAACATAGAGTGAGAAGGACAAAGTATTTTAAGCAAGTGAATGAAGCAGAAATTAGAAAAGAAAAAGGGGCGCAGAGCACAGTTACAGAACACATCACAGTGAAGTGAACCATTGTGTGATTACAGCTCTGTCCTCCCACCTCAAGCCCACTGTGTGTGTGTGTGTATGTGTGTGCATGTGAGAGAGAGACCTTGGCTACAGGGATGTCGTTGCTGCTGCTGCTGGTGCTGAGCTCGCCTGTGCTCGGGTTGATGGCTCGCCCGGCAGGGGTCACACGACCTGGACTGGACTGACTCCCACCAGACTGGACACTCTGCTGTAGACGAATCTGCAGCTCCCGCACCTACAGAGACAGAGCAAGAGGAGAAGAGACAGAGACAATGACAATGGGAGAGAGAGAATTTGAAGGGAAGAAGGACATTTTAGGTTTGAGTAACATTTTAGTGCATGTCCCAGTCTCTACAAACA
Organism: Pangasianodon gigas; assembly: GCA_022758105.1. Taxonomy (NCBI): domain Eukaryota; kingdom Metazoa; phylum Chordata; class Actinopteri; order Siluriformes; family Pangasiidae; genus Pangasianodon; species Pangasianodon gigas. The sequence goes on from CM040480.1 coordinate 10,884,980, forward strand.
TTGGGGTATTTTGTTGCATTATTTACAAATAAATAATGTGAGTGTCGCAATAAGAAAACAAGATCTACAAATAAAAAGTGAGGTCCACAAATAAATACAAGATACACAAATATTTTTGTAATTCACAAATAAGTATTTGGTTTCCAAATATTCTTTCAAGCACACAACCTCACTTTCCTTGTCATTTATTTGTGAAATCAGATACATTTATGTGTAGATTGCACCTTGTACATTTGCACATCACATGGCATTTGTAGAACGGACAAGATTTATTCATGGATTTCTGAAACCTTTCTCACTTTGATTCATGCAGTTTAATCCACAAACATGCATTTTTTCACTGGGTCTGCTATAGCCAATCAGATAGCAATACAACTTTTTCTAAGGTCCACATTACTCCAACCAATCACAGCAGATATATATGGCCAAAAGTATGTGGACATCTGACTGTCACACCTATATGAACTCGTTGGATAGCTACTTCTGGGAAGTCTTTCTACAACATTTTGGAGTGTGGCTGTGGGAATTTGTGCCTAATTGGTCAAAAGAGATTTTGTGAGGTCAGGCACTAAGATTTGATGAGAAGGCCTGGCTTGCAATCGACGTTCCAATTTATCCCAAATGTGTTCAAGCGTTGAGGACAGGCCTCTATGCAGGCTGGAGTTACTCCACATCAAATTCATCAAACCATGTCTTTATGGACCTTGCTTTGTGCACTGGGGCACAGTAATGCTGGAACAGGAAAGGGCCTTCTCCAAGCTCCTGCCACAAAGGTGGAAGCATACAATGTTGTAAAATATTTTGCATGCTGTAGCATTACACTTCAGTGGAACTAAGAGGCCTAGCCCAAACCCTGAAAAACAGCCCCAGACCATTATCCCTTCTCCACCAAACTTTACTGTTGGCACTGTGCATTCTGGTAGGTAGCATTCTCCTGGTATCTGCCAAACCCAGATTTGGCCATCAGACTGCCAGATACTGAGACATGATTCATCACTCCAGGGAAGATGCTTCCACAGCTCTAGAGTCCAGTGGCAGTGTGCTTTACACCTCTCTAGCCAATGCTCGGCATTGCACATAGTGTTCTTAGGCTTGTGTATGCTGCTTCCAGAGGCAGTTTGGAACTCTGCAGTTAGTGATGCAACAAAGCATAGGTGATATTTACGTGCTACATGCTTTAGCACTAGGCAGTGCTGGTCTACCACTTCGTGGCTGAGCTGTTGTTGCTGCTAGATGCTTCCATTTCACAATAATAGCACTTACAGCCATGGCAAAAAAAAAGTACATCTTCCTTCAATTCTATGTTTTTATTTATGAGGACCTAACAAGTCTGTGGTCCTCACCAACTTCTATAAACAAACAAATAACCTTAGATGACAACAAAAGGACATCAGATTTCAATATGTATTAATTTTTTTTCCAAAAGTAAACCAACATTCAGAAAGCAGGTGGGAAAAATAACAATAACAATAGGAGTTTATCAGTCTCTCACATCATTTTGGAGATATTGTGGCCCACTCTTCTCTACAATGTTGCTTCAGTTCATTGATGTTTGAGAGCATTCGTTTATGCACAGCTCTCTTAAGATCCTGCCACAGCATCTCAATGAGGTCGAGGTCTGGACTTTGACTTAGCCATTCCAACACTTTGATTTTTTTTCTTCTTTAGCCAATCAGATGTCAATTTGCTGGTGTGCCTGGGATTATTGTGCTGTTGCATGACCCAATCCTGGCCCAGATCAAGCTGCTGGACAGATGGCCTCACATTTATCTCAAGAATATTCTGGTATAAAGTGGAGTTCATCATTGTCACAATGACTGCAAGTTTCCCAGGTCCTGTGGCTGCAAAACAAGCCCAAGTCATCATATCTCCTCCACCATTGTTGGAGAATTGGGTTAATGTTTGTGGTTATATGCTGTGTTTGGCTTTCACCAAACATGGTGTTGTGCATGATGACCAAACTTCTCCACCTTGGTCTCATCAGTCCAAAGGATATTGTTCTAGAATATTTGTGGTTTGTTCAGATGCAATTTTGCAAACCTAATCATACTGCTGTATTCCTTTTGGAGAGAAGGGGCATTTTCCCAACCACCTTTCCATGAAAGCCATACTTGTTCAGTCTTTTTCTGTTTGTGCTGTCATGAACATTAATATTTAATGTGCTTACAGAGGTCTGTAGGTCACATGATGTAGCTCTTGGTTTTTTCCTTATATCTCTGAGCATTAAATGGTCTGAACATAAACTGAATTTGCTGGGACATCAACTCCTGGGAAGACTGACAACTGTCTTGAAGGCATTCCATTTGTAAACAATCCTTCTCACTGTAGAATGGTGAATTTCAAATTGTTTGGAGATGGCCTTATAACCCTTCCCTGACTGATGAACATCAGTTGCTTCTCTGAGGTCATGCTTGAGGTCCTTTCTTCTTGGCATGATGTAGGCACAGACCTGAGTGCTCCAGAACACCAAGCTGCCAAAAGTTCTGCTTTTACAGAACTAGTCACACTTCTTGATGATTAACTAATCTTGTGCATTTCATTAGTAACATCTGGATGCTAGTTACTCTCTTAATGACTGTGGAAGTAGGAAGGGTGTACTTTTCCCCCCTGGTTTCTAAATGTTGGTTTACTTTTTGGGAACAAATATTTACATATTGAAACCTGTTGTGTTTTTTGTTGTCACCTGAGGTTATGTGTTGGTTTACAGAAGTTGGTGAGGACCACACAATAGTTATTTAGACCCTGATAAATAAAACCATAGAGTTGAAGGAGGTTGTACTTTCCTTTTCCCATGACCATACAGTTAACCAGAGCAGATCTAGAAGGGCAGAAATTTCATAAACTGACTTGTGGCAATGGTGGCATCCTATGACAGTGCAACATTTAAAGCCACTGAGCTCTTTGGCATGACCTATTCTAATGCCAATGTTTATCTACTGAGATTGATTTTATGCACCTGTTAGCAATGGGTATAGCTGAAACCCCTGAATTCAGTCATTAGGAGGGATGTCCACATACTTTTGGCCTTACAGTGTATATTGAAGAATAATTATTGTTTTTCATTTTTTTCCATTTAACTTCATTCATAGTTCTTCTTACCTTTTGAAATTATAAGTACGCTATGGACTTTAATTTTCAGACTTACTGGAGCATATACTGTGTACAGGAATTTGTTTGCCGGTGCCTAGGAGATAGTTTTATCTTTGTGCTGACCTTGGGTTAGAAGCCTAGGTAAGATGTTTTGGGAAAGGGCTTTTTGGTATGTGGGTGGTTGAGGACTGAACCTTGAAGGGACAACACCTGTGTATGCACATGAGTGAAGCTTCAATAAAAAACTATTCATTCTCTCTTCAAGTTTGTGTCTGCATGCATCTTTATTAAGGAGAAAAATACTTCATAATCCATCAAGTGGCATTGTCAGCAGGAAGCGACTGAGATGCAGTGAGTGCTTTTCTACAGGAAAAAACAAGAATGCATGCATTCGGAAGGTAAGACACCAATGCTTTTTCCTGCTGTAGGAACATTTAATGCCTCAGGCCATATCAAAATAAACTATGATGGGAAGTAAAGTCAGGAAAAGTTTGCAAGCATGTTTTGGAAATTTTGGGTGAATGTTATACTGCATGCATTAGAAAAATCTTAAGCTTAAGTAAGAATGTTTCCTGGTGAAGAATCAGCGAATGAATTGGGATTCTGTAGTGTCAAATGTTGAATTGTTGTTGAGAGAGCTGTGGAGAGAGCTGTGAGATTGGACGCTACAAAAGACATATATTGATATATGTAAATGAGTAGTGAGATACTGGTATGAAGGAAGTCAGAAGAAGGCCTTGCATCTCTGTTCTGTTTTATCTTTCAACTGTGTGTGAATGAAGACATCTGATGTGTGAGCTCTGTGACATTATCGAAGACACAACTAAGTTGATGCGATTTGAAGAGGAGTTGTCTCAGAAATGTGGCATAGCTAGAAAATCATTGTGGTGCATGGAGGAAATCAAGAAAGCATGTGAAGAAGAAGAAAAGAAAACAAAAGCCACTGGTAATAAGCAGAAAAAGCTGAAGAAAGCATTGATGGTTCTGTCGCATATTCGATGAAGCAAAGAGATCCAGACAAAGACTGTGATGGACAGACGAAACAAAGATTATGAAAGCTGCTTGTTGCTTTGAGTCATGTTGTCAGAAATGAAAGGGGCATGCAATTACAACTAGCATACCAATTTAAGTCCCAAGCAAGTTTGGAACAGCAAATTGAGCAACAGCTTGAGTTGAAAGCAAATTCAGAACAACAGCTTTTGTGGTTTAAGACTAGAGTGGCTAAGTTGGAGAAGAGAAAAAGTTGAAAAGGACTTTTTTTGCTTCTGTGAGCTTTCCCTTTTTCCCAAATGAGTCCAGTCCAAAGTGGTGAACTGCAATAATCTTGGGGAAAAAGATAAAATGGAACAAGATTACCACCTCTGTCAGAGTGCAAATGAACCATTTGCAATATATGAATCATGATTTAGAGAAGCTTGGTGCAATTATTCAGGCAATTAAAACATCGATGGGATACAGTGGGAACCTAGGGTGACTTAGTTGCTGGCCTGGTCTGACTTGAATGAGACAGAGAGCCATCAAAGACAAAGATGAGAGAAGTTGATGCAGCTAAAGAAATTTCGGATATTGGTAATGCTCAAGAAGACACCAAGAAGAAGAAAGAAGTTAAGTGATGACAGTGGAGTGGCTAGCCGCTTTATGTCTCAGAGCACCCTCATGTCTGTGTTACCTTCTGGCTCTCCCTTTTAGTTATGCTGTCAGAGCTTTTCTTGCCAGAGTCCCTGCTTACACTCTGTGCAAAATGTGCATTTTCTTAACCATTACATGACAAGAGCACACCTAATAATCTGTGTTCTCTCTCTCTTCCCACTACTTCTTCTTTTAGCCACATTGCTAAAAACTGCAGATCTAAAAAGAAAGATTTTGAGAAATTGGAGAGAAAGGAAGACAACTCAAACTCGAATACCCTGGATATGCCAAAAATATGGATTTTTAGAAACCCCTTTCTTCAGGCCCCTGCTGTTGTTAATGCAACATTGAGCAGATGGCCTATATGTGTGGGCTAATGTGAATGGTCAAAGACAACATGACTTTTTATTGGACACAGGAGCAGAGCTAACATGCATTCCCACAAATCTGGCAAGAAAACTTGGAATTCCACTAACAGCTAGAACAAAGCAAGCTGTTGGGGCAGGAAGAGATGACATCGTCATTGACAACGCATCCCCTGTGAACCAAGTAACACTGTTACCAGAGCCACAGACCAAAGAGGACAATTACAACTGTGTCAAGATTGTTCAGATGATGGAAGCGAAAATACAGCTCAAGGAAGAACCTCTGCACAATCCAGAACTGTTTTTTTTTTTTTTTACAGATGGGTTGTATCAAGTGGTGAACAATCAGAGAGTAGCAGGCTGGGCAGTGATGTCAGCACATGAAGTGCTTGTTTTAGAGGCTTTGCCAGCCAGTTCTTCAGCACTGAAGGCACTGATTGCAGAACTGAAGGCACTTATTTACACAGACTCCAGATATGCTTTTGGTGGAGTGGCTCATGATTTTGGGCAATTGTGGGAACACAGAGGTTTCTTGACTGATGCTGGAACTCCAATAAAGAATGGACAGTTGGTCCAAGAATTCCTGGTTGCAGTGCAACTACCAAAAGAAGTGTCCATCATTACAGTCAAAGCACACATGAAACAAACCACAGAATAAGCAAAAGGGCATGCACTAACAGATGGGGTTGTAAAGTCAGCCACAATGGAAGTGGTTAACAAAGCAGCGGATGATCAAATGATTCAGACAAAGACAAATTTGAAAGCTCTACCAGCATGAATGTTGACTGACATCAAAGAACTACAAGAAGACTGTAGTCAAGGGGAGAAATGGTCCTGGATGAAAAATGGAGTAAAGATGCATAACAATGGATTGTGGCATGGAGCATGGAGACAAAGTTGTCACTCCTGCAAAGTTTCTACCATATCTGGCTACACAGATACATTCTGTGCATTACATTGGAGTGGAAAAGATGGTGTACAGATTCAGATCCACATGGTAGAACCCAGCGTTCAGGAAGATAGCTGAGAGTGTGATTGGACAGTGTGTTATCTGTCTAAAAACCAATCCAGGGATAGAGCCAAAACTCCTGGGATGAAAATTTCAGCACCTGTAGGCCCATTCTGACACAAGAGCCACCCACAACAAAGACACTGGGCTTAGCCCTTATGAGATCATCACAGGCCTACCAATGTTGTTGCCACAAACGATTGACTTGCATACTGCTGATGTCCGCTTGACTAGTGGTGCACTGCTAAAGTACTGTTTTAAACTTACAGATTCAGTTCAAATGGAGAAAACAAGTGATTGATGCTAGGGCTTTGACTGGACCTGGATCTGGTTCCAGGACAGTGGGTTCTTGTTGCCAAGCCACAGCATTTGCAAACACCATTAGAGCCAAAGTTTAAGAGACCATATCAGATTATCCTTGTCACTGAAGCAGCAGTGAAGGTGAAAGGAAAACCAAGGTGGATTCATGCCACAAATGAAGTTGGTCGATAAACCAGCTGAAAAGAAGGAGCTACAAGACAACAAGTCAATTAGGTGAACTACTGGTGATCTCGCCCTCATTGGCATATGAATGCTTGGTCTTCACAGAACAAGCATGCTAGTCATAAACAGGCCAGAAGAAAGAAGATTCACAGAATTTTCAGAGACTGAGTAACAGTATCACAACATTTAATCCATTCTTATTATTCATGTAGTCTTAGAATTATAATGTGTTTTGTAGAAACATTATAATCACATAGTTTTATAGAGGTTTCTATCAGGCTGACTCTTCTAATCACAGAAGGGTGTTTCTGAGTGTTTCTAATTGAAGAATCTATATAATTATGTGTTATTAATTGTGTATTTTCAGTACGTTTTAACAGATTCATGGTTGCATGCAAAAAAGTGAAAGTGTCATTCTTGAGAGTGCTGAGTGTATTTGAAGAAGCAATAAATGGAGGATAAATTACACATTTAATCGAGAGTTAATATACACACATTATGAGACAATAATATTCTTCTTGCTCATGTAATAACCAAGGTAATTCTGAAGTCTGTGATGAACATGCTGGATTGGCTGTAGACAATAATTTCTTGCACAAGCCCTGGGAAGAGAACAACGTTGGATTTGGGGTCTTGTACCCCCAAGTGCTGAGTATATCCACAAACTGCCATTCCATTCTCTTTAAGAGAAACGTCACTATCTTCACGAGAATTGAGTGCACATATTTTCAGGAAAATCTCACATTTTATTTCAAGCCAGTAATAGCTAACAGGGGACCCATTCCACTAGCTTATGTGCCTAAAGGCTTAATTTGTTTTGAGAATGAAATGGTGCACAAGTGGGCCAAAGTTATTGTTCTCATTACTTGTGTTATGGATCCCCACATGTTGAAATCATTAAGGGCACACACAGATACTTTCTTGCTAAGCACCCCTAAGGTGTGGGAGTGAGACCAACTGGCATATAATGGTACTCTGTTCTGTTCGTGGCAGACACGCTTATCATGTGCTACCTACTAATTGGACAGGATCATGTTGCTGGGGTTATGTAGTGCCAGCTCTGAGACTTAACCTAGACCCTAAACGTCCTAAAGCAAAATGTGATTTGGTAATGAAGAAGCTATAGCCAGCCCAACGCAACTTTTTTTTTTTGGAAGCTTTAGTTCCACAATATGGCATAACAGTAGCCCTAGATGAGATTCAAAAAGTTGTTCATACTATGGAGCACACTGTTAAGTCATACTATGGTAGTGACACTGTTAAGGCTATTGCACAATTATCCTCAGAACTGGCAGCAGTTCATAAAATGACTCTCCAAAATCGGATAGCCTTAGATATATTATTGGCAGAGAAGAGGGGAACTTGTGCAATTATTGGTAAGGAGTGTTGACCATTCAGCCCAGACACATCTAATAATGTTTCTTTTTTAGTTGCAGACATAGACCAGCAGGTGTGTTCTTTGAGGGGGGGTGATTGGGCTCTTGGCTTATGGCTGTCCGATTGGGGTGGACCATGGGTTTTCCAGGATCGTTCAAAAGGCCATGCCTATCGTTCTTCTCTTGCTATTTTTCACAGTTGCTGCTGTCATAATGAGGACCTGCTTCTCTGGCTGTCTTCAGACATGCAGGATTCACTACACAAACTACCTCAAGACACAGTCACATTTATGAATTATAATGGTCTTCCATTAAAGCACGCATGTAGAACCTCTATTCTCAGCCTCACCATCAAGCTCAGAAATCTCAGCAATGAATTAATCATTTTTGGTCATTCAATCAATTATTATTTAATCATCTCATTTAAACCTATATATACAGTCAGGTCCGGAAGCATTTGGACAATGACAGAGTTTTTGTGATTTTGCGTTTATACACCACCACAATGGATTTGAAATAAAACTATCAAGATGTGATCGAAGTGTAGCCTTTCAGCTTTATTTTAGGAGGTTCCACAAAAATATGGCATTTACCATTTAGGAGTTACAGCCATTTTAAGCAAAGTACTTCCATTTTCAGGGGCTCAAAGGTATTTGGACAATTGACTGACAAGAAGTTAATTGACCAGGTGCGGTCCATTCCCTCGTTACTTCAAGACAAATGAAGCAGATAAAAGGTGTGGAGTTGATATCAGGTATTGAGTTGACATTTGGCAGCTGTTCAACTGGAGCTACCAATATGAAGTCCAAGGAGATCTCAATGCAAGTGAAGGAGGCCATCATTAGGCTGAAAAAACAACATAAATCTATAAGACAGATAGCAAAAACCTTAGGTGTGGCCAAATCAACAGTTGGGTACATTCTTAAAAAGAAAGAAAGCACTGGTGAGCTCAACAACATCGACAGGCCTGGAAGACCATGGAAGACAACTAAAGTGGATGATTGCAGAATTCTTTCCTTGGTGAAGAAAAACCCCTTCACAACATCAACAGAAGTCAAGAATACTCTGGAGAAGGTAGGCGTATCATTGTCAAAATCTACAATCAAGAGACGCCTTCATGAATGTAAATACAGAGGGTTTACAACAAGGTGCAAACCACTAGTAACATTCAAGAACAGGAAAGCCAGATTAGACTTTGCCAGAAAACATCTAAAAAAGCCTCCCATGTTCTGGAATAAGATTCTTTGGACTGATGAAACCAAGATTAACTTGTACCAGAATGATGGGAAGAGAAAAGTATGGCGAAAGAAAGGAACAGCTCATGATCCAAAGTATACCACATCATGTGTCAAACATGGTAGAAGCAGTGTTATGGCATGGGCATGTATGGCTGCCAATAGAACGGGCTCATTGGTGTTTATTGATGATGTGACTGCTGACAGAAGTAGCAAGATGAATTCTGAGGTGTATAGGGCTATACTCTCTGCTCACATTCAGCCAAATGATACAAAACTGATAGGACGCCGCTTCACAGTGCAGGTGGATAATGACCCTAAACATACTGCGAAAGCATCTCAAGACTTTTTGAAGGCAAAGAAATGGAATATTCTTCAATGGCCAAGTCAGTCATCTGATCTCAACCCAATAGAGCATGCTTTTCACTTACTGAAGACAAGACTGAAGGCAGAAAGACCCACAAACAAGCAGCAACTGAAGGTGGCTGCAGTGAAGGCCTGGCAAAGCATTTCAAGGGAGGAAACTCAGAATTTGAGTTTTGAGAACATGGGCTCCAGACTTCAGGCAGCCATTGACTGCAAAGGATTTTCATCCAAGTATTAAAATTACGGTTATATTTACAATTATGTCACTTTGTCCGAATACCTTTGAGCCCCTGAAAATGGAGGTACTTTGTTGAAAATGGCTGTAATTCCTAAACAGTAAATGCCATATTTTTGTGGAACCTCTTAAAATAAAGCAGAAAGTCTACACTTCGATTACATCTTGATTGTTTTATTTCAAATCCATTGTGGTGGTGTATAAAGGCAAAATCACAAAAACTCTGTCATTGTCCAAATACTTCCGGACCTGACTAATATATATATATATATGTATATACACACACATATATACACTGCTCATGTGGCCAGAGTGTGTAGGCAGTTTCTGGATGACGAAGGCATTAATCCCATTGACTGGCCCTTACGTTCTCCCGACCTGAATCCAATTGAGAACCTCTGGGACGTTATGTATCAGAGCATCCGAAGCCACCAAGTAGCACCACAGACTGTCCAGGAGCTCACTGATGCCCTGATTCAGGTCTTGGAGGAGATCCCCCAGGACACCATCCGCCATTTCATCAGGAGCATGCCCAGAAGTAGTCGGGAGTGCATACAGGCACATGGGGGCCATACACACTACTGACTTACATTATGAGTTGCCATGATGAAATTCATGCAAGTAAGCACTCAGCCTGTAATTTCAATTTTTTACTTTGATTTTTGGTGTGATTTTGAATCCAGCCCTCAATGTGCTGATGACTTTGGCTTCCATTGACCATTGTGACATCATTTTGTTCTCAACAAATTTTCATATATATATATATATATATATAATGTATATATACTCACCATCTACTTAAATACATTCTGTGTAAGCTCTAGAGATAATTGTGTGTGAAAATCCCAGGAGATCGCCAGTTTCTGAAATATTCAAACCAGCCCACCTGGTACCAACAAACATGCCCCGGTTAAAGTCACTGAGACGTGTATATATATATATATATGTCAGGAAAAGAAAGTACACTCTCCTTCAATTCTATGTTTTTATTTATTTAACTATTGAGTGGGCCTCACCATCTTCTATAAACAAGCAAATAGGCTTAGGTGACAACAAAAAATACAACAGATTTGTTGAAAAAAACAAACACATTTGTTCCCAAAAGATAAACCCACATTCATAAGCCAGGTGGTAAAAAATAAGTACACCACAAGTACAGGTAATCCACAATCATTAAGAGAGTAATTAGCAGCCAGGTGTTACTAATGAAAGGCACAAGATTAGTCAATCATCAAGAAGTGTGACTACCTCTAAAAAAAAAGCACAACTTTTGGCAGTTTGGCATTCTGGAGCACTCAGGTGTGTTATGCCAAAAAAGAAAGGACATCAGCCATGACCTCAGAGAAGCAATTGTTGCTGCTCTTCAACCTGGGAAGGGTTATAAGGCCATCTCCAAACAATTTGAAATTCACCATTTTACAGTGAGGAATAATTACAAATGGAGAACCTTCAAGATAGCTGCCAATCTTCCCAGGAGTGGGCGTCCCAGCAAATTCAGTCCAAGGTCAGACCATTTAATACTCAGAGGTATAAAGAAAAACCCAAGTGCTACATCATATGACCTCCAGACCTCTTTAAGCACATTAAATGTTTATGTTCATGATAGCACAATCAGAAAAAGACTGAACAAGCATGGCTTTCATGGAAGGTTGACTAGGCAAAACCCCTTTCTCTCCAAAAAGAATAAGACAGCAATCATGTCACAGTCAAAATCACTGAGATCACATTTTTTTCCCTATTCTGATGGTTTATGTGAATGTTACCTGAAGCTGCTGACCCATATCTGCATGATTTTATGCATTGCTGCCACACATTTGGCTGATTAGATAAATGCATGAATGAGTAGGTGTACAGGTGTTCCTAATAAAGTGTATGTGAGTGAATGTACTGTATTTATGATCTAATTAATTCCATACATGCAAACCCAATGTATCCCTCAAAGTCTTGGGAACGTGACTTGGGGGTTACCATTTCAGAAGAACAATGGACGTTTGCTTTAGGCAGGTTCCATTCTCCATCTCCATCTAATGCAATGCAAAGTATTTCACAAAACTCACGTCCCTAATGCCAAGCTGGCAAAAATATTCCAAAAATCTCTCTCCTGGCAGCTCAAACCAATCTGGCCAGTTTCCTCTGACCTCTGTAATCAACAAGGCATTTCCACCCACAGAACTGTCACTCACTCAATGTTTTTTTTTTTTTTTGCCTCATTCTGTACAAACTCTAGAGACTGTTGTGTGTGAAAATCACAGGAGATCTGCAGTGTCACAGAGATCATACTTTTTCCCCATTCTGATGTTTGTTGTGAACATTAACTGAAGCTCTTGCCCTGTATTTGCCTTATTTTATGCATTGTGCTGCCACATGATTGGCTGATTGGATAAATGAGTAGGTGTACAGGTGTTCCTATTAAAATGGACGGTGAGTGTGGATGGTTAGGGATTTTAAGACTTTGCAAAATTTTCTCATTTCATAAGTATCTGGTGGGAATTCTGACTGATATAAAGACAAATAGAATTCTTTAAACACATTAGTCTCTGACCCAGTAACAATCACTAATGTGCCAGAGGAATCTTTAATCTGTGAAATATGGTATGATGCAGCTTGACGTCTTAACTGTGTGCCAACAGTCGGCCCACCTTATCTCCATATTCATAATAAAAACTACAAGAGTGCAACTGCAAGCATTCAGCTTCATTAGTGGTAAGGAGCCCAAATTCAGTATTTAGATAGAGTCAGCGCTTTTACAATTGTGGAGATGAGCTGTTTGCTATTAATTGATCAACCTTTAAAATAAACAAATTAACATATTCAGTTTTGTGGATGGGTCGAGCAACACACAAAATTTGGTATAGGCACACTTGATTTTACAGATTGATATTACAGATTTTAATGTATTTAAAATAAATGTGAGATTAGATTGGTGATGCATTGGGCATCAAACTGACATTTTGAAGCAGATACAGAATGTGGCTTGACCTCAGTAAACATCAGCATTTTTGTCAGACATTTAGCTTAAAAATCCAGGACTAAAATGTGGAAACTTAGTTAAAGACTTTATTTTGTGTACAGTTATTCCCAAACCTTTAATATTGGTAACATTAGAACATGAGTTAAGGTCTCATATTTTTGTTTTACTAATGGATAATGTGTGCAGTTTGTCATATTTTCTTCAACCAGAGCATCCTTATGCCTCAATTTCAGGCAAATATGTATCCATGGACTAAATGGACTCTGCTCAGTGATGAAAGTAGCTTGTATTTCTTGGCGGTACTGTGGTAGGTGAATTCTAAACATTCAATCGGGGTCCGAGGGCCCCTCCCCAGTTTGTTGTATGTATCATTCAGGTGCATTTTTTATGCCTTTCAGTCATGGTCAAATAATCAAAATCACATAGAGCAATTTTTGAAAATTTTGAAAACTTTAACAATTAAATGCACCAATCTGTAATACTCTGAAAAGAAAATGGAAAGGTTTCTTTCAATTTAAAATACATTGTTTAGCCATTTGAAAAGAAAAATGGTATCGATTTAAGTATCAAGTATCAGAATATGTTGTAAGATAGTAATAAATCATAAACCAAACAAATGGAATGTCTCATACGTAAAACTCAATAAATAAATAAATAAATAAATAAAAATTTAAACAGGCTTTAATGTTTGGACCAGTAGCTAGTTCAAAATGAATTGCATTAATTTTGACAAGAGTAGGATCCTTTACATGTGCACCATTTGTGTGGAAAACAAAGTTTCAATGTTGGATATTGTGTAGTTTCTTGTTTTTTTTCAGCAAGAGAGGATGTAATATTTGAATGATATTTTAGGGTCCCATCATCGTCACGATGGCCTGGTAAGCTAATTAGCTAAGTTAGCTCTTCTTGACAAGCATTTTTCTTTTTCAGCACGATAATGATGGTATGCAAAACTCTCGCATGCATATTGGATGTAGCTAGCTACTCATTTGGCAGGAGCTGAGTGACTGTCTGAGCAACAGGACATAGCAAGCAGGATGGGATGATATGCGAGTAACGTTAAGTGTAGCTGGGTTGCAAGTTTTTTTTGTTTTTGTTTTTTAACAGCACGCAGGGCTTGTGAGCTTGTACATTTAATAGCAAAGTGGGCCTGCAGGTTAAATGTAACATTGTAATGAACATTTCCCGTTTTTAAAAACATAGTCTCCCCCTTACAAATTAGACTTTTTTGCTGTTACTGTGTACCGGCTTTTTTGCTGTCTCTTGCCGTTATGGCGTACATGACCATACCGGCTCATTTTCACCTTTGACTCTACTGTGGTCTCTGTATTCTCTATAATATTCTCTATAATAAGCACTGCATCCCTACTGGGCACATGCAGATTGTTGTCAAACATGAAGTCTTCACATGCTGACTGTGTGAATGACCCAGTGTACATGTGCCAGCTATGAATAACAGCACAGCTGGATATTAATTAAATATAAATGACAATATCACACACCATAAAAACACACTACATCCATTTATATTCTCTAAGTCAAAACTATATTTTAAATACAAAGTAGTAGCAGAATTAAATGTAACAACCATAGCCAAAAGCATAACCACATATATCACCCTAACATTACCATCCTGCGCATTCGGCCTAATTAAAGTCTCTTATGCGTTCACTCAGTGGAATGGCTGGCCGCTTTGTGTTTCAGAGCGCCCTCATGTCTGTCTTGCCTTCTGGCTCTCCCTTTTAGTTATGCTGTCACAGCTAGTCTTGCTGGAGTCCCTTCTTGCACTCTGCACGCAAAGTACATTGTCCTTAACCATTACAGGACAAAAGCTTACCTAACAATATCTCCCTCTCCCTCCCTCTCTCTCTCTGTTGAGCTACACATGCTACTCCTGAGATACCAGTGATTCTGACCCCTTCTGTTCTCTGGACCTGCCTGATCCATCCTGATGCCCTACTTCTGGTTGGAGTTCTCATCAGTTGGAGATCACTCGCTGCTGCTGGGGGTGGCCCCACATGGCCCCATGTGGCCTGAAGATCACTGGAATTGCTGGGGATGGTGCCGCTTGGGAACTGTGGAGATGGCTTGGGGATCTCATATGGGGAGTTGTACTGTGATGGCTTGGGACTGCAATTGCTGTGGTGGCCTTGGGGCTGCGGTTTCCACGAGAAGTTTTGCACTCAGGTCTCTATCTGTGGACAGTGGATAGGTTCAACAAACCAGACTTCATGTGAAAACTGTGATGAATTTACTGGTTGCACAATTGCACTATTTGTCCATGTAGTACACAGTTACAGAAGGGATTGATGATGAGATGAGGATGGGTTCCCTTTTGAGTCTGGTGTCTCTCAAGGTTTCTTCCTCATATCGTCTTAGGGAGTTTTTCCTTGCCACTGTTGCCTCTGGCTTGCTCATTAGGGATAAATTCACATGTTTACAATTTATTTTGATTTAATTTGAATGTATTTATTTCAGTAAAGATGCTTTGTGACAATGTCTATTGTTAAAATTGCTATGCAAATAAAATTGAATTGAATTGATTTGAATAAAGTCAACAACAATGAAAATAGTACAGTCGTACTTACTTAACATGCATGCAAAATACACCTTACTGAAGATAAGTAAACTAACCAACCGCTAAATAAACTTAAGGAACTAAATAAACTTAGCACTCAGTGGGTCTTAAAGGTCTTTATTTGGGGGGTTTTATGGCGGTTAGCACACCAACCTTTGGTACTTTTTCTCTATTTACTAGGATGGAGTGTGAAGCGTTGACGTAGAAGGAAAAAAACCTAACTTAGCCTATGTTCTATTACACAAATTTATTTCTTTAAGTAATTTAAAAGAACTTTATATACTTCAGAAGAATTATTCAGAAGGCTCTGTAATGTCATGCAATTGATACCAAGAGTTTTTAATTCTTCTCTGCGCTGGAGTCTTTCTCTTTCATATGCCATACAATTTAGCAGCACAGTGCTGATACAGTTGATGATCTAAAAGCACCACAACATACTCTCAGAGCTTGATATTGAATCTCATTTGTCTTTTTAAACAATGATGTTGATGCTGAACTGTATATTAGTCCGCCATAATCAATTGTTGATTAGGCGGACTTGTTTAATTAATTGTTAATTAATGCACAATAAATTCTTCTTAGTGAATGACAGTTGGCACCCCAATGCACCCCTGCCAAACACCTCAAAACATTTACTCCTTTCTTACATTTGTCTACTACTTTCTGTATATGCGTCCCAAATGTTAATTTAGAGTCCATCCACACGTCAAGATACCTGATTAGTGATACTTGTTCTAATATATGATTTATATAAATTTAATTTAACTATGGGAGTTTTCTTTGTTTTGATTGGCACTCACTGTCTCGGTAATGTATGCACACAAACAAACAAATTACTGAGTTTGCAGGATATGGTAAGCTATATTTCTTCCCCAAATGTATTAATCAGAAATATAACATTTCAAAGTTTTCATTTTTGACCAAGAAAAAGCAAAGCAAATTTCATCTTCCTACATCAAACGGTTCAGGAGATATATGCAATTGTTATGAAATGTAAGAGGTGGTCAGAGAGTGTCCAACTGACCAGGTATTTTAAAGTTTGTAGATATTTGACTTTGTAATCAAAAGATACAGATCTTTTAGTACATACATGCAATGGCCTGAAATTTCAATGACTTGAAATTTCACAGAGGCCAAACAATTTGGCCAATCAAACACTCTACTTGCTACATTTCATATTTTATGCTGATCAGATCAATGACTTAGTGGTTAGCACGTTCAAATCCAGCCTCCGCCCTGTGTGTGTGTGTGTGTGTGTGTGTGTGTAGGCATGCAAACTGTTCTCCCCATGCTTTGGGAACTACCTCCGGGTACTCTGGTTTCCTCCCCCAATCCAAAGATATGCGCTGTAGGCTGATTGGCATTTTCAAATTGTCCACAGCGTGCGACTGTGCCCTGCCCTGTGCCCTGAGTTCCCTGGGATAGGCTCCAGGTTCCCCTGCAACCCTGTACAGGATTAGCAGTACAATATATGTGCTTTGAAATGTAAACAATGTATATGTTAATGCTGTAACCATTTGATATCTTGAGGTAACAAATCTCTTAATAAAGTATGATTTAAAAAGAGAAAATGGATGGATGTCAACCAAAGGTAATCTTTTTCCTATAAGATAAACCATATAGGAAAAAGATGCGGGAGGACTCAGGAATTTTGCTGATATAACAAGTTTTACTCTATTCCCTACACTCATGAAGATATAAACCAAAAGGTAAATTCATTTATTATAGCGCCCCCTTCTGATGAGTATGAGTCATTTTATTTGACTCAGTAGGGGGTGGCATATGGGACCTAAATTAGGCTCCATCTCATTAGAATTGATTAACTTGTGGTGACCAAATTGTTTACAAATGTCAACATGTTTTTGATAATTGAGGTTCACACTCTGCTGAGTAGTTTGACAATACAGTTGTGAAGACCAGAAAAAAATCCTAGAACTAGTTTGCAAACATATTTCACATATTATGCAAACTTGCACAAACATTAAGTGGGCAGAACGAAATTCAATTCAATTTTATTTGTATAGCGCTTTTAACAATGGACATTGTCACATAAAATCTTTACAGAAATAAATACATTCAGGATATAAATTGTAAATGTGTGAATTTATCCCTAATGAGCAATCCAAATGTGATGGTGGCAAGGAAAAACTCCCTGAGACGATATGAGGAAGAAACCTTGAGAGGAACCAGACACAAAAGGGTCTGCAATTATAAATAAATCCCTTCTATAACTGTGTACTACATTTACTGGTTACACAATTGCACTATTCATGTAGTACACAATTACAAATAAATCCCTTCTATAACTGTGTACTATATGGACAAATAGTGCGATTGTGTAACCAGTAAATTCATTACAGTTTTCACATTAAGTCTGTTTTGTTGAACCTATCCACTGTCCACTGATGGAGACCTGAGTGCAAAACTGCTCGCGGCAACCGCAGCCCCAAAGCCACCACAGCAATCGCAGTCCCAAGCCATTACATTACAACTGCCCATATGAACTGCAGTCCAAAACAAATATGTTTTCAGCCTAGAGTTAAACAATGAGATTGTGTCTGAGTACCGAACACTAATTGGAAGGCTGTTCCATAACTGTGGGGCTTGGGTAGAGCTTTCTCTTACCCAAGCCCCACAGTTATGGAACAGCCTTCCAATTAGTGTTCGGTACTCAGACACAATCTCACTGTTTAACTCTAGGCTGAAAACATATTTGTTTTGGACTGTAGTTCATATGGGCAGTTGTCAGGTACTGAGGCACGAGACCATTCAGTGCTTTATATGTTAATAGTAGTATTTTATAATCAATGTGAAATTTGATTGGGAGACAATGCAATGTAGATAAGATAGGGGTGATGTGGTCATATTTTCTGGGTCTCATAAAGACTCTCGCTGCTGCATTCTGGACTAACTGGAGCTTGTTTATGCACCTACTGGAACATTCAGACAGTAAGGCATTACAATAATCCAACCTAGAGGTAACAAAAGCATGAACTAATTTTTCTGCATCGTGTAGTGACATTATATTTATTATCTTAGCAAATTTCTGAGATGATATAAGGCTATCCTAGTAATATTAGCTACATGAGCTTCAAATGAAAGACTGGAGTCACCACCTCACCAAGGTCTTTTACTGCTGCACATGATGAAAAAGAAAGGCCATCCAGAGTTATTATGTAATCAGAAAGCTTACTTCTACTGTAGCTGCATGTGGTCCTAGTACAAGTACTTCCGTCTTGTCAGAATTAAGTAAAAGGAAGTAAATAATGTCCAATGTCCTTTACACATTCATCAACTTTATTAAGCTGGTGTCTGTCATCTGGCTTTCCTGAAACATACAAGTGTGTGTCATCAGCATAACAGTGGAAACTAATGCCATGTTTATAAATAATTTTGCCCAGAGGTAGCATATATAAATAAAAGAGCAGTGAGCCTAAAACAGAACCTTGCAGAACACCAAACTTTACCTTAGTATGCATAGAGAAGTCACCATTTACATCTACAAACTGATAAGGATCAGTCAAAGAAGACCTGAGGAGAGGGCTGTTCCCTTAACGCCAACAACATTTTCTAGTCTATCAAGGAGAATAGCATGATCAATGGTATCAAAAGCTGCACTAAGATCAAGCAAAGCAAGCAAGGAGACACAACCCTGATCAGAGGCCAGTGGTAGGTCATTTACCACTTCAACCAGCACTGTCCCTGTGCAATGATGAGGCCTAAATCCTGACTGATACATTTCATGAATGTTATTCCTATGTAGGTATGTGCATAACAGCTGGGCTACAACCTTTTCTAGGATCTTGGTAATAAAGGACAGGACAATTGTTGGACAATTGACAGGGGTTGAGGTCATTTTTTTTTTAAATCAGGGGTTTGATAACTGCTAGTTTAAAAGATTTAGGTACATAGCCAGTTCTAAGGGAAGAACTGATTATTGTTAGAAGAGGTTCGATTGCTTCTGGAATTATGTTTAAAGAAACATGTAGATAATGAATCTAGTTGATGATTTTGATGAGGAAATTAGTGAAATTAGTTCAGTCTCTCGAAGGAGAGTAAAACACTCTAATTGTTGATCTGATATTGTTATGTTATTATCTACAGAGTTATAAAACTGTCTGGTTTAAAATTAATTGTCTGAATTTTGCCATTGAAAAAATTCATGAAGTCATCACTGCTATATAATGATTGTGTGCATGTTTCCGTTGTGGTCTTATTCCTAGTTAATTTTGCTACAGTATTAAATAAGAATCTAGGATTATTTTTGTTATTTTTAATTAGGGTGGAGAGATACAGTGGATATAAAAAGTCTACGCACCCCTGTTAAAATGCCAGGTTTCTGGTGATGTAAAAAAATGAGACCAAGGTAAATCATTTCAGAACTTTTTCAACCTTTAATGTGACCTATAACCTGTACAACTCATCTGAAAAACAAACTGAAATCTTTTGGGGGGGGGGGGGGGGGGGGAGTAAAAATAAAAAAACAAAATAATGTGGTTGCATAAGTGTGCACACCCTCTTATAACTGGGGATGTGGCTGTGTTCAGAATTAAGCAATCACATTCAAACTCATGTTAAATAGGAGTCAGTACACACCTGCCATCATTTAAAGTGCCTCTGATTAACCCCAAATAAAGTTCAGCTGTTCTAGTAGGCTTTTCCTGAC
>CM040480.1:10905082-10986589 GCA_022758105.1 Pangasianodon gigas
AAAAATAAAAAAACAAAATAATGTGGTTGCATAAGTGTGCACACCCTCTTATAACTGGGGATGTGGCTGTGTTCAGAATTAAGCAATCACATTCAAACTCATGTTAAATAGGAGTCAGTACACACCTGCCATCATTTAAAGTGCCTCTGATTAACCCCAAATAAAGTTCAGCTGTTCTAGTAGGCTTTTCCTGACATTTCTTAGTCGCATCTTACAGCAAATGCCATGGTCCACAGAGAGCTTCCACAGCATCAGAGGAATTTGATTATTAAAAGGTATCAGTCAGGAGAAGGGTACAAAAGAATTTCCAAGGCATTAGATATACCATGGAACACAGTGAAGACCATCATCATCAAGTGGAGAAAATGTGGTGCAACAGTGACATTACCAAGAACTGGACGTCCCTCCAAAACTGATGAAAAGACGAGAAGAAAACTGGTCAGAGAGGCTGCCAAGAGGCCTACAGCAACATTAAAGGAGCTGCAGGAATTTCTGCCAAGTACTGGCTGTGTAGTACATGTGACAACGATCTCCCATATTCTTCATATGTCTGGGCTATGGGGTAGGGTGGCAAGACGGAAGCCTTTTCTTACAGTGTTTCTTACTATGGTCTGATGAAACCAAGGTTGAACTTTTTGGTCATAATTCCAAAAGGTATGTTTGGCGCAAAAAGAACACTGCACATCACCAGAAGAACACCATACCCACAGTGAAGCATGCTGGTGGCAGCATCATGCTTTGGGGCTGTTTTTCTTCAGCTGGAACTGGGGCCTTAGTCAAGGTGGAGGAAATTATGAACAGTTCCAAATACCAGTCAATATTGGCACAAAACCTTCAGGCTTCTGCTAGAAAGCTGAAGATGAAGAAGAACTTCATCTTTCAGCACGACAACCACCCAAAGCATACATCCAAATCAACAAAAGAATGGCTTCACCAGAAGAAGATTAACGTTTTGGAAAGGCCCAGCCAGAGCCCAGACCTGAATCCGATTGAAAATCCGTGGGGTGATCTGAAGAGGGCCGTGCACAGGATACGCCCTCCCAATCTGACAGATTTGGAGCGTTTTTGCAATGAAGAGTGGGCGAATATTGCCAAGTCAAGATGTGCCATGCTAATAGACTCATACCCAAAAAGACTGAGTGCTGTAATAAAATCAAAAGGTGCTTCAACAAAGTATTAGTTTAAGGGTGTGCACACTTATGCAACCACATTATTTTGTTTGGTTTTTTTACTCGCCCAACCTAAAAGATTTCAGTTTGTTTTTCAATTGAGTTGTACAGGTTATAGGTCACATTAAAGGTGGGAAAATTTCTGAAATGATTTATCTTGGTCTCATTTTTTTACATCACAGAAGCCTGGCATTTTAACAGGGGTGTGTAGACTTTTTATATCCACTGTACATTGATCTAGCAGCACTAAGAGCTTTTCTATAGCTCAGGAGGGCTATCTTCTTCCATGCTGTTTGAAATACTACCAATTTAGTTTGACGCCATGTACATTCTAATTTTCAAGTGGTCTGTTTTAAGGTGCATGTGTGATCGTTATACCAGGGTGCTAGCTTTTTCTTTCTAATTACTTTTCTTTTAAGTGGAGCTACCTTATCTAGCGTGTAGCAGAACACTGACTCTAAGCATTCAGTTGCCTTGTCAAGTTCTTCATGATCAGATGGTGATCCAGTCATGGTTGGTAACTCTGGGAGATTACGCATAAAACTCTGTGCAGTAGCTGACATGAATGTACGTCTGACGTGGTAACATGGCAAAGTGCATATATTATGATTGAATGAGATGAGATAATGAATTTTGAATGAGATGAGATAATGATCTCAGATAGCTTCAGACTGAGGAAATGTGACTATATTTTCTATATTTAATCCAAATGTTAGTATTATATCAAGAGTGTGACCACCTCTATGAGTGAGTCCTAATACATTCTGATTAACCCCTACTGAATCTAGAATGGACACAACCACTGTTCTCAGAGGGTCTTCCGGGTTATCAAAATGAATATTAAAGTCTCCAACAATTAAGACTTTGGGGGTCCCTTGGGGTCTGTAAATAATAATTAGCGGAATCGACTGGGTAGACTTATTTTTTGTGGCTGCGTAATGTTATGTTAGTATAAAGAACTTCAAACGTGTTGAATTTATGACTAGGTTTTTCTGTTTAACCCCTACTGAATCTAGAATGGACCCAACCACTGTTTTCAGAGGGTCTTCTGGATTTTCAAAATGGATATAAAAGTCTAAACAATTAATGCTTTGTCTAAAGAAACAACTACGTTAGAGATGAAATCCACAAATTCACAAAGGAATTCAGAATATGGGCGACTGTAAATAATAATTAGCGGAATTCACTGGTAGATTTATTTTTTGTGGCTACAAATGTTATGTTAGTATAAAGAACTTCGAACGCATTGAATTTATGACTAGGTTTCTGTGTGACGCCTAGATTATCATTATAAACTGCGACACCTCCTCTTCTGCCAGATAGACTAGGCTGATGTATGTAACTGTATACAGGAGGACAAGCTTCATTTAATGCTACATACTCATTTGGTTTAATCCATGTTTCTGTTAAACATATTGCATTAAATTCCTGATCAGTAATGGTTTCATTACCAATAAGCGCTTTAGACGTAAGAGATCTAATATTTAACAGTCCTTAGCTTCAGTTCAAAGGTGCTGGCTGTGCATTCAGTATGATCTAATTTTATGTAAATTAGTTTACTAAAACAAACTTTCTGAGTATTTCTACATTTTTGTTTAGCTTGGGGAACAGACATCTGCTCCCTAGCCTTGGCTCTGGATTGTCACTGATTAACTGGGCCTGTTCTGACTATGAGCTATGCTGCAAGAAATGAGAGTAGTACCTTTCCAAGTGGGATGGACCCCGTCCCACCCTAACAGGCCAGCCTTGCCCTCAAATCAACTCTAATTATCTATAAAGCCCACATTGTTTTCGGAACACCACCTGGACATCCAGCAGTTCAGCGTGGATTAATTTCACTAATTTACACACCTCTACAATGTTACTCTTAGTAACCTCTGACTGACAAAGGCATATATCATTAGCTCCTACATGAAAAACTATCTTTGAAAACTTGTGCTTGTCTAAGACCCTAAGATTACCTGCTATGTATATGCTCCTGGTATACACCTCAATAGTGCTGCTGTTGCCCCTAAAGGCCTAGCCAATTTCACGTGCCTTAAGATAGAGCCTTCTATAACAAGAGGTTTCTCAGTGGGTGCCTCAGTGAGGAGAGCAAACCTGTCAGACACGTGAAGCAGAGAGGAGTGATGCTCCCTGGGTGAGCCTTAGCGTTAGCTTTGGCTTTGCCATTATGCCGCTGAATCGTCACCCATTCGCCCCACTGTGAAGGCTCTAATGCCGGAGTTGGGGGATTGCTATCTCCGCCTGAGGCATCCAGACTTTCCCCTACAGAAACTATGCTGCTCTCGCTAACCCTCTCTAGAGTCTGTCTGCACACCTCTAACGCTGCAATTTTCTCCGTCAGAGAGCCAACTAATATACACTTATACAATAAAGCACAAATAAAGCTATTACTAACGACAGAGGAAGAATGACTAAACATCCTACACTCAACACACTGAACAAGCTGAATGTTTGCCATGTTGTTGGTCAAACCTTGGTCGAAGATTAGTTGATATTATTTCACACTGATCTAGCGTGGATGGCCTCCGCTTGCTGTCTTTAGACAAAAAACAAAAGCATTCTTCGAAAAAAGAAAATACGGCAGAAGAGAAAGTGAAAAATACAACAGATACAAACAATAGTGCAAAATTATTGATCAAGGGTCCAAAAGGAAACTTTTAGGAATGTCAAAGCAAACACATTAAACTTAAAAAAGAATTTTCACTGTAGGACTTATTTTCCATGAGCTATGCTTGTTTTTTTGTACACATACATGAATAGCACCCCCCAGCGACCAATTTGAGTGAGACTGCATCAGATGCTTTTATTTGTCAAAAATGCTTGGACGCTTCAGATAGCTGCTTGCAGCTATATTAATTATTATTTTTCATTTTCTCTGTTAAATGAATTGTACAGCGATTCGTAAAGCGTATCAACGTGAAACCTGATAGGTAGATGCAGTATCTCAACCGCTACTCAGGAAAATGAGATAGATAGATAGATAGATAGATAGATAGAAATTTATTATCATTGCAATATGCAACAGTACCCAGTTTACCATGGATAACATACAATGTATATACAGTATGGAATAGTATATAATGATGACCTATAACATATACTATGAATCATTCAATTATATAGAGATAATACAGAATACACAGTATACAATAGAATTAATAGCATGATAACAGACAGTAAAACATCAGTGGCCTAACAGTGTAGTGTAGAGTTCAACAGGGTAATGGTTGTGTGGAAGAAGCTGGTCCTGACCCTGCTGGTTCTGGTACGAATGTTCCTGTACCTCCTCCTGCATGGAAGGAGGTTGAACAGTTTATGACAGTGATGGGAGGAGTCCCTGATGATGTTGCATGCTCTACACAGATATCTCATGTGGTGAAGATGTTCAATAACTGCGAGTTGGGCACCAATGATGTGTTGGGTAGTTTTCACCACCCTTTGCAGGGCTGTGGAGCTGCCATACCACACTGTGAAATAGTTGGTCAGGATGCACTCAATGGTTCAGTGATAGAAGATGGCTATTGCTTCAGGCATGTAGGGACAGTAGCCTGGGCCAGTGACATGTTGAAAATGTCAGTAAAGACCTGTGGCAGCTGTCCAGCACATGCACCAAGCAGACGCCTGGGTATGCCATCAGGGCCAGCGGCATTACGTGTATCCACTTTGCTCAGTGCTGAATGCAGAATCTGCTGAATCTGTTGTGGAGAGTGAGAGGGTATGGTCAACAGTAGAAGGCTCACCATTTATAGTGTGCTGCCTGCTGTCTTGGTTGAAGCGAGCATGGAAATGTTTGAGCTCATCAGGGAGGAAGGCACTGCTGCTTCAGCAATGTTTGTGTAAACATGGTCCAGAGTATCTTCCCCTCTGGTAGAGCAGGAGATGTTCCGGTGGAATTTGGCAAGTACAGTTCTCATATTGATTGAGTGATTGAGATCTCCAGCAACAATAAAAGCTCCATCCAGATGTACAAACTGTTGCTTGCTGATAGCTGATTTTTCTTCCATAGCTAGCTTAGCATTAGCATCTGGAGGAATGTAAGCTGCAGTCACAACAATGGCTGAATATTGTCTTGGTAAATAAAAGTGTCTGCACTTCATCATCAAATACTCTAAATTAGCAGAGCAATGACATTCAGTTACAGCAGAGTCCATGCACCATGATTTGTTAACATAAACGCACAGATCTCCTCCTTTGCTCTTACCAAAGTCCACTGCTGTCCTGTCTGCCCTGAAGGCGCTGCGACCCTCTAGCTCAATGGTAGTGCTAGGAATGTTGTTGTTAATCCACATTTCCATAAAAATCATGACGTTGCATTCCATAATCCGTTTATGCAGTGTTATCCAAAGCCACAGTTCATCCATTTTGTTCGCCAGAGAGTGCACGTTAGCAAGAAAAATGCTTGGGAGAAATAGTGGATGCGCTTTAGCCTAGCTCTAAGGTCACCTCGCTTCCCCTGCCATTGTTTATCTCTTGGCACTGACACTGGGCTCTCTCTGCCAGAAGAACTGGATTGGCAGTCTACAGTGTCCTGACAATTTCCAGAGGGAGTTGAAAATTGTTGAATATGCCATCTGTGCAGCTGTAACTGATGTCTAGCAGTGCTTGTTGGCTATATGAAATACACACAAGGCTATTCTGACTGAATAAGACAGTGACACAGAGCCTCGCTTTATACATGTTCCACCATCTTGGTCTAAATAGATGGCCAAATTGTACCCCTTGGTGGCCCTATAGTGCAAGTGTTTACATTTCTTCGTATATCTTGAGAACCGTGATACCTAGAGTCAAATTCTTCCCCCTTCTTATTCCTTGGCTTAAGCCTACTTAAAGCCACTATTTTATGGAATGACAGATTTTTTGCTAATTTGAATAATATGTAAAACCTACTTTTGCAAACTAGTCAGCAGTGTGTGAACCGCAATAACATGTTGAGATTTGTAAACAATATGGCTGCCCCATGGGGTCAGATTTAAGTTGAAATAGCTGTTTCTCAGGAACCAAAATTCCAATTGAGCTGAAATCATCCTGCTAATCTGTAACTCTTTTAGTCATCACTGAATTATAAAAACATGCCTGCTTTCAGCCAATCAGCTTTCAACAGCCACTTTACACTTGCACTGAGCTATCATCACATAAGTATGTTATTGCACATTCTCTTTATTGTTCTATGTATCTTCGCAAGAACTGACCACTGGGGGCACTATTTGTGAAGACTGCTTGGACCCTACAGATCACCATTTGTGGCTATATTTAGGGGTCTGAAGATGCTGGAACCTTTTTGTTTTTGTTCAGATTTTTCTTACATTTAAATTTATGGCATCTGGCAGATACCCTTGTCCAGAGCGACTTACAGAAATGCTTTGAAGCCTCTATGAATAAATACATCCTGATACTGGTTTGCTAGGTCACAGACTAAGAGTACTATCAGTCTAAAAAAAAAACCTTTGGCGAGGTAGTATAGTATGAAAAACATACAAACAAGATTTTTTTTAAATAATGTAATAATAACATACTCCATGAAGAGGTAGGTCTTTAGCCCTCATTTAAAGACAGCTAGTGACTCAGCTGTTCAGACATCTAGGGGAAGTTCATTCCACCACCTAGGTGCCAGAATAGAGAAGAGCCTTGATGCATGTCTTATTTGTACCTGAGAGACAGTGGGTCGAGCAGTGCTAGAGGATAGGAGGGAGTGTGGTGCAGTGCAGGGTGTGATATGTGCTTTAAGGTAGGTGGGTGCTGGTCCATTTTTGGCTTTGTAGGCAAGCATCAGTGTTTTAAATCTGATGGGGGCAGCTACAGGAAGCCAGTTGAGGGAGCATAGCAATGGAGTGGTGTGGGAGAAGTTGAGAAGGTTGAAAACAAGTTGTGCAGCTGCATTCTGGATCAGTTACAGAGGTTGAATGGTGTGCAGAGGCAGACCTGCCAGGAGCAAGTTGCAGTACTCCAGTCTCGAAATGACAAGGGACTGAACAAGCACCTGAGTGATGAATCCTTCTGATGTTGTAAATGAGAAATAGGCATGAGCATGCCAGTTTAGCAATGTGAGAGGAGAAGGACAGTTGATTGTCTGTGGTTACCCCAAGGTTGTGTGCAGTGACAGAAGGTGAGATCTGACAGTTGTTCAGGGAGATCACAAGATACTGATGTAGGGATGCATCACCTGGGATGAACAGCAGTTCAGTTTTGCTGGGATTAAGTTTCAGCTGATGAGCTGCCCTCCATGATGAGATGTCTGCCAGATATGCTGAGATCCAAGCAGAAACATGAGTGTCTGAGAGAGGAAAGAAGAGGATAAGTTGAGTGTCATCTGCATAGCAGCAATATGAAAACCCATGTGAGGATTTGACTTCACCATGTGATTGGGTATAGAGGGAGATCAGATGAGGACCAAGCACTGAGCCTTGATATGACCGACCCTCCAGGTGGAAAACAAACCACTGACATGCTGTGCCATGAATTACAAGACTTGTGAGGATGGACAAGAAAATCTTGTGTTTAACTGTGTCAAATGCTGCTGAAAGGTCAAGGAGGATGAGGACTAATGACAATTTGGCTGATCTAGCGGCATAGAGCTTCTCAGTGATAGCCACAAGGGCAGAGTCTGTGGAATGTGCCGCTTTGAAGCCAGACTGGTTAGGACCTGGAGGTTGTTCTGTGTGATAGAGAGACAGTCGACTGTAGACAGTGCATTCGAGGACTTTAGAAAGAAAAGAGAGAAGTGATACTGGTTGGTAGTTGCTGATGTCTGCTGAATCCAGAGTGGGTTACTTCAGGATGGTAATAATCCTTGCTCTCTTGAATGCAGTTGATACATGACCAGATGTTATGGAGTCATTAGTGATAGCAGCGATGAAGGGGAGGAGGTCTTGTGACAATCCACAGCATTGTGGAAGGTATTGGATCCAATGGGCAGGTAGTGGGATTGCAGAATCTCTTCTGTTGATAGATGAGAAAAAATATGTCAGCAAATGAGAAGGGGAATCCTGAAGGTGTAGTGTAGGAGTTGGGGTAGGAGTGAAGGTCTGACAAATTTTTTTTTCAATCTTCGTATCAAAAAGGTTAAGAAATGAAGAAAAGATGTTGTGGAACTTGTGAGGATTTTGTGAAGAAGCTTCCGGCTTTTCCTTGTACATAGAAGGCAGTCTTAGCAGACGTCATATCAGATGAGACTTTAGACAGGAGCGCAGTAAGAGACAAGACCCGTATCGAGTTGTGATTTCCTCCACTTTCTCTCTGCTGTTCTTAATTCTCTCCAATTGCTGTGCAACACATCTGATAGCCAAGGAACAGGGCAAGAAATATTCCTGGGTTTAAATATAGAGGGCAGAGGAGGTCCATGGATGAGGAAAGTGAAGAGAGGAAAGTGTCAGTGGTTGACTCCAGCAGTAGAGAGGAAAAGGAGTCAGGGTTTGACAGGTGATAGGGTGCAGGAAGCTACGGAGGAAGGGGAGTGTTGTGATTTAAATATTAATTTTGCTTTTATGTGTACAGAGTTAATGAACAATTACTTAAATATGTGAGTTATGAATGCATTATGAGAGTCTGTGTTTAACTTGTTTTTCTTTGTGTGTCTTGACGTTGAGAGTGTACATGACTGTTATACAGTAAGCACAAGAGATTCTCAAAGACGGTGCAGGTGCCATGAAGATATGATTATTACACCCCAGGCCATCTGTGCTAACCATATCTTGTTTTTGTCTTTGATGCAGAACTCTTGCTCTAGCAGTAGCTTTTCATTCTGTATGTGTCTTTGTTTTATTACCAATGAGAAGCTGAGTTCTTCGTTCTCTATGCAAATGAATGTGAAAGTCTGATGCTATAAAAATTCTTGTAACCTCAGCCATGGTGAGTTGCATGCTGGTGGAATACATTCTAACTCAGGGTGGTCTCCTGAGCTCATGACATTATGCTTAATAAAAATATCTCACTTGAGCAACTGGATTCTATGTAATTGTTTATCCCAGTCCAGGTTCCCTGACTGGAACTCAGGAAAGACGACCAAGGAGTGGTTTGTTCACAAGAAATGAAACATTTGCCTGAGATCCTGTCAGACATCTGTGCTGGGTGACAGAGTCAGGTAAGATTCCTTTTTGCTCAGGTGACATGTTAGGTGGCCAGGGTCTGCAAAAAAAGTCTGAAGAGACTGTAAACTAAGGACAGAGATTCTCATAGCTGTATAAGGTAAAAATAGTTGGTATGTGTACCCAAACCTTTCAACAGACATGTTGAATTGTATAAGCACTAGCAGAAGTCAGAGTTTTTGGTAATTACAAGAAGTAATTATTACTATAAAATAATATAAAATGAATAATTTAAAAAAATAAGAAAAATACATGCAGTAATAACATCATTTTTATTGATTATGTACAATGCAGATACAGTGAATGCATGTTTGACTAAACAGAACCTCTGAGATCGTGACACTGTCAGGGTGATCCCTGAAGCAACTGCTGCAGCGTGAGTTTCCATTCTTCTTTCTTAAAAAAATTCCTCCAGTCAAACATACTTTGCCTAACTAGGCAATTGTAAGTTTGGTTCTAGTGGAAGTAAAAAGGGACCAGGTCCCTTAAATGAAATGAAAAAGGTATACACTGAGATTAATTTGGGCCAGACGACGCTATGGAATACACAATCTAAAGGCACATTTCCAGCTGGGGTGGGGATATTGAGTGTGAATAAACAAAAGGAGTGCATAGATATTTTGAAGGCAAAGGGGGATAAGAAAGTAGATTGGGATGAGTTTGGAAACTGGGAAGCAGAAGCAAACTGTAGGTTGAAGAAATGCAAAGAAATGGGAAAAGAAAAAAGGGCACGTACACTGACATTGTTCCTTTTGACATAGTTTCTGTTTTCGAATAATTTGCAAGGAGTTTCTTGCCTGTGTCGGCGTTTAAACTGTAAATTGTTTCTGTTTTCATGAATAATTTTGCACTATCATTTTGTTTTGTTGTATTTTTCACTTTCCTTTTCTGCTGCATTTTCATTTTCTCGAAGAACGCTTTTGTTTTTTTGTTTTGTCTAAAGACAGCAAGTGAAGGCCATCCATGTTGGATCTGTCTAAAATAATCTCAACAAATCTTCGACAGAGGTCCATTGTTAAAAGTGCTATACAAATAAAATTGAACTGAATTGAATTCAATATGTCAAGAGAAAATGATACTGTGGATAATGATGTCTATTGTAGTTTGATATGTTCTCAGGTTGTGCAGTCCGTGCCACCTCCCTACAGGGGCATACCTCCTACTCCCTCC
This sequence comes from Pangasianodon gigas, assembly GCA_022758105.1. NCBI lineage: Eukaryota > Metazoa > Chordata > Actinopteri > Siluriformes > Pangasiidae > Pangasianodon > Pangasianodon gigas. The sequence continues at coordinate 10,915,509 of CM040480.1, forward strand.
AGCCAGCCCATCACTGCTTCACTGCTGTACCTCATACTCCATAAGTCCTACACCATGGGCAAGATGAAAGCAGAAGTACATCAGGCAATGCACACTGTTAAAATGGCAGATGGTCTCACGAGGATGCATGAAAATAAAGGAGCAAGTGTCATTGGTTCCACAGTTGTTACCATCTGGCCACCACATGGTCACTCATTCCAAGACCCAGCGATCACACAATTGTCCCATGAGCACCGGTATTGTTTCAGATGCCTATGTTACAGTTTCCAAACCCCCAATGTGTTTCACCCTGACACTATACACCTATATCACCCACTGGAACTGTCAGAACTGGAGGCTATGATCAAAGACATCTGCCCACCAAAATCTGATGTGGAAAAATATATCCACGTCATGGAGGTTTTGGACGACATGTCCAAGTTAACGAATGCAGAGTGGACTAAGATTTTCATCCGACTGTTTGGTTTAAATTGGAACGATATCAGAGGTACAGATGGAGCAGCCTAGAATACAGCTGTGCCCAGAGATGTTACGAGTCATCCCATGGGGAGGGGGACCGAGTTGATCTGCCGTGTGCACACTGCATATCTTGTACAAAGAGACTGGGATGAAGTCAATAACACCAAACAACAGAGGAATGAGACAGTCAACTATTTTGTGGACAGATGGATCAAAGCGATAGAAGACCACAGTGTAACTGAACACACAGAGAGTTTTAACAACAACATTGCTCACGTTGCAAAACAAAGCTGCACTGGATGGGAAAGAAAGGATACTGAACTGGTTGAGCACACTAAACACACTGAATGCTGCCACAATAGAAACAAAAAAAGGTGACAGCCTGCAGAAAGCCCAGCTGATGTTCTATCAGGGTGACGGCCCTGCAGCACAACAGCAAAGGAGAGGCAAAGTTTCACACAGAGGGAGAGGAGGACCCCCAAGGGGACGTAGGTCTGAGGTCAAGGTAGGCCCAGAAATGGTTTTATTTCATGTTTCCAGCTAGGTCACCTTGCTAAAGAATGCACCCCACAATTTACTGTAAGAAACCCACAAAGTCACAGTTCACAATAGGAAGAGGTGGGAGAACTGTCTGGACAATGCATGAAACTAACATTAAACTCACAATCAGACCCCATATTTGAGTAACACATTAATGGTCCCACAATTCCCTTTATGGTTGACACAGGCACCCTACACTCAGTCCTAAAATTTGGTGCACTTCCAGATGTCAGACTGAGTCATGACTCAATTTTAATGATGGGTGCCTCAGGCTTATCCATCAGTGAGCCATATAGCCTACCTCTGTCTCCCAAACTGGGATCTTAAACTCTGAAACTTTGTTTTCTGGTATCCAAACACTGTCCCATAAACTTATTGGGCAGAGACCTCCTAGGGAGTTTTGAATTAAACATCTCATGTTCTACAAACAGATTTTCTGCATCCAGTGAGTCAACTGGCATGTTTTATTTAAACACCATGCCCAAATACTATTCCTGGAATTTTACTGATTTATCTGTTTATCAATCTCTATATCCAAACTTTAACACTGAGGGTTGGCATACTCCAGATACCAGCTTTTTCTCCCACACAAGCCCAGAGGATAATTTTGAAAACACATGGTTCCAGGGCCCACATAGAGGAACGTTGATAATCAGAGATATTTATTATGGTGACACTTTCTGAGCAGCTGCAGTACATTTGCTGTACACCGGCACAGAAAGCAGTGTTTAAAGTTCCACATCACCATTGCTAAAAAAACAGGTGAATGGGCAGATATAGGTAAATGTAATGGATGCAGGAAGTGGTAAAACAAAGACAGGACAGGGCTCTGCCATGCTGTGGAGGCAGGGGCATGATCAAGTGCCACATAGTGAATGGAGGGCAGAGTCGGGAATGTGAGTGGTAAGCCATTTCCTCTGGTCTTGACAATTTCCTTGAGCTTGTTAAACAAATTCCTGAGCATTTTAGGGCAAGGGATGGGTTTGACATAGGTTCAATGTGGGGAGCGCTCCCACTGCAAGTAACACTTAAACCTAATTACTGCCCATTTAATTTGCATTATCCAACATTCCTGGAGGCAGAAAAGGGATTAAGTGAGATAACTTACTCATTGTTAGAAAAAGGCACCATTATTCCATGTCAATACTCACTGGTACATTCGCCTCTCTTGGCAGTCAAGAAGAGGAACAGTAAATACTATCTTATTCAAGATCTCAGGATGGTGAATGGGGCCATCCACCCTGCTACCCCAACTGTACCAAATCCCTCAACAATACTGTCTAACATCTCACCAAATCCCTGCTGAGCCTAACAGCCAGTATTGGTTTGCTTTCACTGTCAAAGGGAAATGGTACACCTGGACGGTGATGCCACAGGGTTTTACTGACACTCCTAACATTTTCTCAACTCAGTTGTTGTGCAACTGGGAGGCACATTAAGACAAGCTGCAGCTACGCAAACCTAAATAAAACATCTGGGCCACTTAACTTCAGCAGCAGGCTACCAGGTGGACCCAGAGTGCATCATGTGCATTCTGTCAATGCCCAGGCCTGAAACAAAGAAAGAGGTCATGAGTCTTCTTGATGTTATGGGGTATCTTGAAACATGGTTAATTGACTATGCTCTCAAACATTGTCTGATCTGGCACATAATGAAATACTTAACATGCATGATGCTGTGCACTGGACACCAGAAGCTCTTAATGCATTTGACTAGTTAAAACTTGCAATTGCATCACCTTCTTGCCTCTGTAATCCTGACTACTCCAAACCATACTGTTTATACATGCATGGTTTTATGTCTGGCCTTTTAACACTTCACATGGGGAGAAACAGAAACTACTGGCCTATTACTCTAAGCCTTTATACCCAGTTTTGCACGGTCATCCTCCCTGCATGTGTTCCCTTGCCTCCACAGCCAAGGCCATGCTCAGTTCAACTGATCTATTTGGAATGCATGAACTACACATTTATGTACCTCACGATGTTCATAAAATCATTACTTTGGCATGCAAATGCCATATACCTTTCAAATGCCAGACTGCTCACATTCCCTAACATTCTCTTTACACTCCAAAATTAACAATACATTGGTGTAACACTTTAAATCCTGCTTGCTTCCTAATTCTGAGAATGGAGCTCCTCACCACTGCTTGACAGTTCTGGACATTGTGACAAAACCTAGACCTGACTTAAGTGATCAACCAGACTTTAATGCAGATATGATATTATTTGTGGCTCTAGCCTCTGTTTAGATTATGGGTCACCTTCCTCTGCATATGCGATTGTCATGGAGCACTCTGTGGTTGAGGCTCATAGACTTACTGGTTTGCTCTCTGCACAGACAGCTGAGCTGGGCATGTATCAGTAGCTGATGATAAATCTGCTACAATTTTCACTGACAGTAATTATGCCTTTAAAACCACTTATCACACAGGCATACTGTGGAAGCATAGGGGTTTCCTCACATCAACTGGCAAACCTATTGCCCATCAGTATCTTATCAATAATCTAGTAGACGCCATTAAACTCACCGTGCGTCTAAGTGCCACGCACACACAAACAGGATGTTGTGTAGTTGGGCAATGCTCTTGCTGATTACACTGCCAAAACCACAGCCCTTTCAGGTGCCTCTCACATATTGCAGATGGTGTGCACTGAAAATACTGTTTCACTTTCTAATACGAATGATTTGAACATTTAATGATTACACTAATGATTTAATGAGTACACTGAACTGACTCCAGCACAAGGCTCTAATTATTGCCATGTTTTCAAAATATCCTGACTGTGGCTAAGAAACTCCTGTGCAAAGTCATTCCCAGATGGGGCATCCCAAAGCGGATCTTGTCATTTTTTAAACAAAATCATTACTCATTTTTCGGAGTCACATTTTTTTTCTCAACATCTTTTTTTTATTGGATTTTGCTGTGGTGAAATGTTACACTGGGCAGGCTCAATGTAGACCAATATATTACCACATTAAAAAAGAAAAAAATGGAAGGCACCTAGAAAACTCCCCATCAATGCATGCCCCCACCCCTTCCGTCCCAGTCCATGCCTACATGCCTACATGTCTACATTGGGTTTTGAGTATAGAATTAATTAGATTGTAAATAACTGATATAAGTCTTTTTTAATAGGCTACAGAGTGAGAAACTGGTCAATGTGAGATTCAGGGGGTCGTCTGGGAAGTGAGGAAAAAGATGTGGTACAAAGTGTCTGATCTGAAAGAAGCGAAAGAGGTGGCTGTTGGGAAGATTATGTCTATCTGTTAAGTCTAAGAAAGATAAAAAGACACAATCCTTATACAAATCATTAATTGTAGTAATTCCACTGCTTGACCAAATGCAAAATGTAGGATCTGAATATGAGCGGAGAAATAAGAGGTTATTCAGGATAGGCATGAGGATTGAAGCTCTGTGTAGACCATACAGTTTTCTAAATTGAAGCCAGATTCTTAATAATGTTGATTGACTGGGTTGCGAGAAGTTTTGTAAGTAGAAACAGGAAGCTGGAAACAGATTAAAGCATAACAAACTTTGCGAGGAGGAGGTCTCGATATGGGCTCAGGGTGGATAGTTGTGGGAAGAGTTGGGGATAACCCAATAAAGAAGGTTGAGGAGGTTGCAGGCCCAGAAATAGTGATGAAAATTAAGAATAGCCAGGCCTCCATCCAGTTTGGGAAGTTGAAGAATCGACCTCTTGAGACTGATTTTGTTATCTTTTGAGGGACTGTAGGTTTGCTACTCAGTTCAAGAGGCAATCGCCAAACAGGTCTTAGCCCGCACGAGGTCCTCACCAGGCTGCCTATGGGAGTAACTGAAACTTCACCTTTTAGGTTAGGCCTGACAGAAGGTTCCCTGCAACAAGTGGATGACAACGTGATAAAATATATGGTCGGTTTGTGCAAAACTGTTCAGTCTGTGTGTTTACAGATGCAAGCTGCATTACCTGCAGTGGCGAAGAAAAGGCTACACCACCTGGGAGTGAGTGACTAGATGATAGTGAAGGACTTCAAAGAAAGGCCTGGAATTGTCCCAGGTGGAACGGACCGTGGCAAGTCATCCTGACAACCCCCTCTGCCATCCATGTAGCTGAAAGGGAGACTTGGATCCTAACTCAGGAAGAGGCAGAAGAGTCTCCTAGGGAAACCAATAAGAGTCTGGATAAGTGAGGATGCTCTAAGTGGGAGAGGACAGAAGGTAAATGCCCTTGTGGGCAAGAAAAAATATTTTGCAGGCTATTTGGACAAGCACTCAACTGTACTCACTACAAAACAGCAGAAGAAAGACCACCCGTCCCACAGAAACCATCATACAGAGGGCCAGGGTGCCCCAGCCTCTGTCCTGAGAAGAAATCAACAGAGGAAAAAAAATATTTTAAATTATTGTTTTATTTGATTGACAAACATTTACACACATGATCTGAGAGCATGAGGTTATTGGTTTCATTGCATTTATTACAATGCACCCCCAAACCAGAACTAAGGCCATGAACAAATCTTGTATTGGTGCAATTTTAACAGAACATCCTACCAGTGACCTTTTGCGAATAACGCGTGTCATCCTAAGGTAGTACGCCTGACCATACAGAGATATTATCTAACCAGAGAACGTCTACTAAGGTACTTATTACAAAAACTAGCATTTAATTCTCATCATGAAGCTTTCAGTGACACTGTCACTGTTTACCTTTGCCTTTATTGTCATTTTACCCCCTGCAGAAGCTTGGGAAAGGGATGCTACATAGGTGCATCAGGGGAATCATTCTTAAATTTCACTGTGCACAGACACATCAACGAGTCATGTTATGTCTGTGCACACATGCCACACTCTGCAGGAGAACCGTTCCCTCTTTATCCAGTAGAAGAGAATTTAACTTTCGCCATAAGCGTTAGCTCATTACCATCATTGGCATACACTAAATATGATGCCTCAGGAGTGTATTGAAAGCAAGAACTGCTGTCTCAATGGCCCAGACAGTGCATTCCCCAGCTCAGGGGTTTAATGTCCGATTCTGCAGAGGGAATGCATCCTTCAGGAATGCATCTAGATTTGTCTCATGTCTCCGGTTGAAATCCTTTGATCACTGTTGCTTCTGTTTTGCTTTCTGGTTTTTTAGGTAGGGCAGGGTCAGTTGAGCAGTTTCCTGGTCTCGTAGTTTGACCAGGTTTAAAAATTTTGCATGGCCGATGAGTAGAGTGTTGCCTTCTAATAATTGTTCAGTCTTTAAGTTTTCATTCACCATTGTGATGTTTTTAAGTTTATCAAGCATATGTCGAGGGACTAAATATATTTTCTCTGTGGTCTCCATGTTAATTGTTACAGGATGTAACAATGTTTTTTTAAACCATGGTATTGTTTTGTTGTCAGCAGTATGTTCCCTCTGAACACATTTTAAAGCTAGCTCGTATATGCACACAATGACATCATATGCATCACATAATATAACTTTTCTCCACTGGTATATTGGGGTCCACTGGTATAATGAATTCAACAATGAGAGGTTTTTATTCAATCAAATGAACATTGTTTTCAATAATCAGTTTCAGTTTTCTTCTTCAGAACGTACACAATTAGATTCTCCCTTGAAAACAGTCCTGACCAGAGACGGAGCTCTTCTGGTGTTTATCCTAAATATCCATAAGGTCTAAAAAGTATTTGCTGTTACCCGGATACATTTGCCAGGCTAGTACACTGATGTGTAATTTGTCTCTAGGGTTTTTAAGGAGAGTAGTTGGTGTTCAGGTTGATTATTCTAAGAGCCTTGCTTTGAAATTACAGGTTTTGAACAAGATAGATGATACTCCACTCCACTTTCTGATGTGGATGATCACCGATCAGCCATAACATTATGACCACTGACAGGTGAAGTGAATAATATTGATTATCTCGTTAAAATAGCACCTGTCAAGGGTTGAGATATATTAGGCAGCAAGTGACCAGTCGGTTCTTGAAGTTGATGTGGTGGAAACAGGAAAAATGGGCAAGCGTAAGGATTAGAGAGACTTTGACAACGGCCAAATTGTGATGGCTAGATGACTGGGTCAGAGCATCTTTAAAACGGCAGGCCTTGTGGGGTGTTCCCGGTATGCAGTGGTTAGTACCTACCAAAAGTGGTCCAAGGAAGGACAACCGGTGAACTAGCGACAGGGTTATGGGTGCCCAAGGCTCACTGATGCGCGTGGGGAGTGAAGGCTAGTCCGTCTGGTCTGATCCCACAGAAGAGCTATTGTAGCACAAATTGCTGAAAAGTTAAAGCTGGCCATGATAGAAAGGTGTCAGAACACACAGTGCATTGCAGCTTGCTGCGTATGGGGCTGTGTAGCCACAGACCTGTCAGAGTGCCCATGCTGACCTCTGTCCACTGCCAAAGGTGCCTACAATGGACAGGTGTGCATCAGAACTGGACCATGGAGCAATGGAAGGTGGTCTGGTCCGATAAATCGCATTTTCTTTTACATCAAGTGGAAGGCCGGGTGCATGTGCATTGTTTACCTGGGGAAGAGATGGCACCAGCATGCATTATGGGAAGAAGGCAAGCTGGCGGAGGCAGTGTGATGCTCTGGGCAATGTTCTGCTGGGAAACTTTGGGTCCTGGCATTCATGTGGATGCTACTTTGACATGTACCACCTACCTAAACATTGTTGCAGACCAGGTACACCCCTTCATGGCAAAGGTATTCCCTAACGGAAGTGACCTCTTTCGGCAGGATAATGCGAAACACTGTAAAAATTGTTCAGGAATGGTACGAGGAACATGACAAAGAGTTCAAGGTGTTGACTTGGCCTCCAAATTCCCCAGATCTCAATCCAATCGAACATCTGTGCGGTGTGCTGGCCATCAAGTCCGCTCCATGGAGGCCCCACCTCGCAACTTACAAGAATTAAAGGATCTGCTGTTAACGTCTTTGTGCCAGATACCACAGCACACCTTCAGGGATCTAGTGGAGTCCATGCCTCGACGGGTCAGGGCTGTTTTGGCAGCAAAAGGGGGACCAACACAATATTAGGCAGGTGGTCATAATGTTATGGCTGATCGGTGTATTTCATAAAAGCTTTTTCTACTTCATCATTTTTACTGGCAGATTTCATCATCAATTTCCATAAGTTTGTTTTGGGGGGAAATAGTTTGTCATTACACAAAGAATCAGGGATTCCTTGAAGAAAATTTATATTTATTCTGGTCATATGATTCATCATGCTAAGGTTGCCAACACATATAACACCAGACAATGTTTTCAGGAAATGTTTTGACAATGGCTCTTCACATTTTTCCAACATTTTGATTAAAAAAAATTTATTCTGTTATTACTCAGGCCACATATGATACACGAAAAGGGCAGCTGCATAATTGCATCAAATCCAGGCACATTCATATTTTCAATACTACTGTTCAAAACACATCAACAGAAAAAAATAAATAAATATACAGGCAGAGTTAATAAAAAAAAATAGGTAATAAAACATGCTTATCATACATAAGCCTGAACCATTCTGACTGTGGTTTGGCTGTGTGATGTTATAAGTTGTCTAGTTTGATCCTGAATTTTCACAAGTTCGTAAACCAGGTCTATCAGTTATGTTGACAACTTCGAAACTGGGTATAATTTAAAGTAATGCCTTTAGCTTTCATAGTGTTTTTTCCTTTTAAAGTTTTGTAAACATAGGTTTTAGAGCCTGCGCTTATGAATTCTACAATTTGATCACCAATTTCTAGATTGCTTGTAAGACCACCCAAGTAATCACTCAAAGGTGGCATCCAGACACCTTCCTTACTTTTAAAGATGACACTGTCAGTGTCAATGTACAAACAACACTGTACAAACAACAATTGGTCCATCAAATTGTACAATTTATGTCTAGCATACACTGTAGTGAAAATGCCAAGGAAAACTTTAGCATTCCCCAGGAAAATCAGTTTCTTGTCTGCATAATGCCGCTATACAGTTGTAAACTCGTCATTCAAAAAAGAGAAAGAGTTCACATTATATACTGTATAGCTGAGAACATGAATTTAGCTCAAATTTAGCCATGGATCTTTTGGCAGGATTAACGAAAATACAGTTTGGTAAGCTTGAGCCCCTCATTCTCCTTATACCTGTGAATGTACTCACATTTAGTGGCTTCATCAACCCAGGATGGATATACTGAACTTTCCTATTTGGTCTTTAGGAATATTTTAATGAAACCAGCAAAAAGTTTATCCAACTTGTAAGGAAAGTGTAACACTTCAATCACCTTCTACCACCTACCCTTTTTCGATAGCTTCTGCAATTTCGACAGAAGCCCATGTTCCTATAAGCACTCTCTGTTGATCCGAATGATCACAATGCTTTTGTTGTTGCTTGGCGTACGTTCTACATAGAGGAAGCAGGAGTTTGCTTTTTACAGGAAATGGTAGAGCAGGTGCCCACAGACCCCTAGATCATAATACTTTTCCTCTGATGATACCAAAGTAATTTTCCAGAGGTTCAAAGTCACAGAAAATTATAATAGGGTGACCAATCAGGTATATCTTTGTCTTATTTACATATGAGTAAAGAGAGGTAAAATCATAATAATTGATTGTTGGGTGTGGCAGAGATATATTTGAGCCATTGTTTGGAAGGTGTGGAGAAAGATTACTGTCTGCTAATATAATGTAGCAGCAGGATAACTAAAGTGTTTTTCGTAAGGAACCTGGTTCTAAAGATTTTCATACAGACAGGTGGGATGGTTATGCATTTAAAAGGATCGATGTTTGTACTTTTCAAAATTTCATTTCTGAAGGTTGAACAACCCTTTCTCAAAAATGATGACATCATTCACATAGTATTTGGCCATATCTTTCTTGAAATCAAAGACCTTCTGTACCACTTGAAAAACTCTGCCATTTCTTTAGGCATCATACTATCTGTACCGTAAAACTTAGGCTCAAGATATAATACAATAATCCTACATAATCCTGATGTTCTAAGGTGCTCTAGAAAAAGGGTAAAATAACCTTTCTTTTTCCGAAAATCCCATGGCTTTTGGTAGGCTACTCAGTTTAGCACTGGTATCAATGTAGGACTGGTGAAACTCAATCTGTGAAACACAAAATTTTACCACCTTGCACTATATCAGTTGTGATTGCTTGTTTCACTAAATGATTTAACAAAAGGTATAAATTGTACACACTATATGTGCCATAAATGTATAGACTCTGTATTTATTACAACAGAACTTCCTGAAAAAAAAAATTGATGCATCTTTCCCCTTCGGTCAACCACTCCACTCTGTGAAAATCAATACAGCATAAGAAATTAGCTATGTATATGTGCTCTTGTATCCTGTCTGGCCGCAAACTCAGAAAATAAGTACAGTCATGAGAAAAAGTACAACCTCCATCAATTCTATGTTTTTATTTATCAGGACCTAAATAGCAATTGTGTGGTCCTAACCAATTTCTATAAACAAATAACCTCAGGTGACAACAAAAAAAAAACACAATAGATTTCAATATGTAGTCTTTTTTTTCCCAATAAGTAAACCAACATTCAGAAACCAGATGAGAACGACCATTAGCAACAATAACTTGAAGTAAACATTCTCTGTAGGAGTTTTTCAGTCTCAAATCATTTTGGAGAAATTTTGGCCCACTCCAAAATTAAATTGTAAATTGTACTTTCTTTTTCCCACAGCTATATTTCCCATCCACTTGTTCCTCCTTAGCCAGTTGTATAAAAAAATTATGCTCAGTAGATAGATAGATCACTTTATTCATCCCAGAGGGAAATTCACCTATTACAGCAGCACAAAGAGTTAGAAGTATAATAAAAGTAATTTAATATTATAAATAAAACAAAATAATAATATATAGTTAGGTCCTTAATTATTTGGACAATGACACAATTTTCATAATTTTGCCTCTGTACACCACCACAATGGATTTGAAATGAAGCAAGATGTGACTGAAGTGTAGACTTTCAGCTATAATTCAAGGGGTTTAACAAAAAAAAATTGCATTAACCGTTTAGGAATTACAGCCATTTTTACATAATCCCTCCATTTTCACAGGCTCAAAACTAATTGGACAAACTAAAATAATCATAAATAGTAGGATTATTTTTAATACTTGGATGCAAATCCTTTGCAATTAATCACTGCCTGAAGTCTGGAACCCATGGACATCACAAAATGCTGAGTTTCCTCCCTTGAGATGCTTTGCCAGGCCTTTACTGCAGCTGCCTTCAGTTGCTACTTGTTTGGGGGTCTTTCTGCCTTCACTTTTGTCTTCGGTAAGTGAAAAGCATGCTCAATTGGGTTGAGGTCAGGTGACTGACTCGCCATTTAAGAACATTCCATTTCTTTGCCTTAAGAAGCTCTTGGGTTGCTTTTGCGATACATTTTGGGTCATTATCCATCTGTACTGTGAAGCGCTGTCCTATCAGTTTTGCAGCATTTGACTAAATCTGAGCAGAAAGTATAGTTCTGTACACTTCGACAATTCATCCTGCTCTTTCTATCAGCACTCACATCATCAGTAAACACCACCGACCTAGTTCCATTGGCAGCCTTACATGCTCATGCCATAACTCTTGCTCCACCATGTTTGAAAGATGATGGGGTATGCTTTGGATCATGAGCCCTTCCTTTCCATCTCCATAATCTTCTCTTCTCATCATTCTGGTACAAGTTAATCTTGCATCAGAACTGGTCAGGCACTTTTTTAGAGGTTTTTTAGCAAAGTCTAATCTGGCCTTTCTTTTCTTGAGTGTTACTATTGCTTTGCATCTTGAGGTAAACTATCTGTATTTACATTCATATTTACATTAATGAAGGTGTCTCTTGATTGTAGGCTTTAACAATGATATGCCTACCTCCTCCAGAGTGTTCTTGACTTGGCTAGATGTTGTGAAGGGGTTCTTCTTCACCAAGGAAAGAATTCTGAGATCATCCACTTTAGTTGTCTTCTGTGGTCTTCCAGGCGTTTTGGTGCTGCTGAGCTCACCAGTGCATTCCTTCTTGTTAAGAATGTACCAAATTTGGCTACTTCTAAAGTTTCTGCTATCTCTCTGATAGTTCTATTTTGTTTTTTCAGCATAATGATGGCCTCCTTCACTTACTTTGACACCTCTTTGGACCGGACAGTTCCCATGAACAGCTACCAAATGCAAATTCAACACTTGGAATCAACTCCAGACCTTTTACTTCCTTAATCTGTCATGAAATCATGAGGAAACAAGCCACATCTGGCCATAGAACTGCTTATCAGTCTATTGTCCAACTAGTGTTGACCCTGTGAAAATAGAGGTACTGTGTAAAAAATGGTTGTAATGCCTAAATGGTTAATGCAATATTTTTGTTAAACCCCTTGAATTAAAGCTGAAAGTCTACACTTCAATCCCGTCTTGATTGCTTCATTTCAAATCTATTGTGGTGCTGTACAGAGGCAAAATTATGAAAAATGTCACTGTCCAAATACTCATGGACCTGACTGTATATAAAAGAAACGAATACAGTGTAAGAGTCTGATGTGGTAGTTCATTGTAAACACTGTAGATACAAGCAGCAGGCTTGTAAAGTGGCAGTGTAATACAAACATTATCAACAGTGTAAACATTGTGAACAGTGTGAAAACAGAAAAATGAATGGAAGTAAAGTGGCAGTGCATATGGATAGGAATAGTGAATGGTGGTAGTTCAACTACTCAAGTTCAGCTATTGTCCAATGAGTTTATCCTCAGACTGGCTCAGTGCAAAATAGTGTCCCAGCACAGTGATGAACTGTTGTACAGTGTGATCACTGTTGGTTTAAACAGTACCGCTTCTTTCTACCACGGAGCTGAATGAGTCTTCTACTAAAGAAGCTCCCCTGTTTAACCAGTAGCTCATGGAGGGGATGCTGTTTGTTGTCCAGAATGGCTGTGAGTTTATTGAGTGTCCTGTTTTCCACCACCACCTCAAACCTCTCCAGAGAGCAGCCCAAGACCAAGCCAGCCTTCTTGATCAGTTTGTTGAGTTTTTTTTTTTTTTTTTTACATCTCCATCTCTGATGCTGCCACCCAAGCAACTGCTGCAAAGAAGACTGCACTGGCTACCACACACTGGTAGAAGATCTCTAAAATCTTGCTGTAAACATTAAAGGACCTGGGCATCTTCACAAAGTAGAGTCTGCTCATTCCTTTCCTGTACACAGCCTTTGAGTTGACCTTCCAGTCCAGCTTGTTGTCAAGATGGACACCAAGGTATCTGTAGGTGTCAACCTGCTCAATGTCCTGACCCATGATGGTAAAGGGGCTGGCTGTGGTCCTCTTCCTCTTGCAGTCCACCACCATCTCCTTGGTCTTGGCCATAGTGAGGACAGTTCTTCCTGCACCACTCCATAAAGTTCCTGACCAGGCCCTGTACTCCTCTTCCTGTCCATCCCTGATGCACCCAACCATCTGAGTCATCAGATAATTTCTGAAAGTTGCAGAGATCTGACCTGTACTGAAAGTCTGCTGTGTACAGGGTGAAGGGGAGACATGGTTCCCTGTGGTGCTCCAGCGCTGCTCAGTAGGCTCTCAGACAGGCAGGTTCCTACCTGCACAACCTGGGGTCTGTCCAACAGGTAGTCAGTGACCCAGGAGATCATGGACATGTTCACCTGCATTCTTCTCATCTTCTATTTCAGCAGAAGAGGTTGGATGGTATAAAATGCCCTTGAGAAATCAAAGAAAGTGATTCTCACTGTGGTGGTTTTGTAGTCCAGATGGGAGTGGGCCTCTTGCAGTAGATATATAACTGCATCGTCCACACTTACCTGTGGCTGGTAGGCAAACTACAGGGGATCCAGAAAAAAGCTAACCTGAGGTCTTGGATAGAACAGCACTAGTCTCTCCAGGACCTTAATGACATGTGATGTCAGGGCTACTGGTCTATAACCATTCAGAGAGGAGGGAGTTGTCTTCTTTGGAACGTGAAGCAAGCAGGATGTTTTCCACAGCTCTGGCACCTTCTCCTGTTGAAGGCTCAGGTTGAAGAGGTGCTGAAGGATCCCACGCAGCTGGCTGGCACAAATATTCATTACCCTGGGACTGATTCCATCAAGCCCTGCAGCTTTCCCAAGTTTCAGCTTTCGAACTGTCTCTTCACCTGGCCAGTATTGACAGATAGGTGGGGGGCAGGAGTTGATTCCACTGAGGATGGCTGTTGGGTGAGTGGGGGTAATTGGGGAAGGTAGAGGTGTGAGTCCTCTGATGAAGGCTGTGGGATGAGGGGGGTAAACAGTTGTGAGATGAACAGGGGAGAATTGGTGTAGATGTCAGGGTGGGAAAAGATGTTTGATCTTGGGGGGAGTTGGGGAAGAGTGGTGGTTAGGGAGTGGAGAAGATAGCAGGGGAAGGTGTCATGCTGAACCTTCTGAAGAACAAATTCAGCTTGTTAGTGCTTTCTAGCCTGCCCCCCCAGGTTGTTGTTTTGCTTTTAATCCAGTGATCCACTTCAAGACAGCCCACAAATTCTTTGCTTTGTTCTGCTGAAGCCTACCCTCCAGTTTCCTTCTGTAGGCTTCTTTGTTCTCCCTCTGTCTCACTTTCAACTCCTTCTGCACTCTCCTTAACAGTTCTTTGTCCTTCTGCCTGAAAGCCTGCTTCTTTTTGTTCAATAGTTACTTCAGGTCTTTGGTGATCCAGGTTTGTTATTAGGAAAACAACGCACACACCTGACTGGAAATATAGTGTTCATGCAGAAACTGATGTAGTCCATTATGCAGTCCATCATGTTGTTAATATCTTCCGCAGCTGGTTCACATAACACTTCCCAGATCTGCAGAGCCTCCTCTGCCTCTTGTGACCATCTCCTTATGGTCTTCTTTGTCACAGACTTCCTTAGGACAACGGGCTGGTTGTGGGTATCAGTAGAACGAAGTTGTGGTCAGACCTTCCCAGTGGCAGCAAAGCAGCTGAAGTGTATGCACCCTTCACACTTGCATACAGGAGATCCAGTGTTCTGTTCTATCTGGTAACACAGATGACAAACCGATGGAACATTGGTAATGTAGTGGAACTCCCTCTGGGTCCTGATCAGTGCATTGAGCTCGTCCATCTTATTGCCAAGAGACATAAAGTTTCCCATGATGATGGAGGGAACGAAAGGCTTGTAATGTCTCCTCTTTGTCTTTGTTTTGGATCCAGCTCTGCATCCTCTGTACGTCTCAGCAGTTCTTCAGGAATACTGAACCACATTCCGGAGCACGGCACAGATCTTTGGAGCGCCAGCAGTTGATCGCGTGTGTGCATGAAGTGACCTGCTCTCTCCCCATAGTTCTACATTCCAAGCGTAGAGTGCATAATAAATAAAAACTATGTGCCTAAACAGACTGAAACTTTGAAATAAGAAAAAGAAGAGCTGAAGAAACGCAAAGTGACAGATATGTAAGTAGAAAAACATCATATAGGTACATATAGGTAATATAGTTAAGCTAGAATGTCTCTCAAGACAGGGGCTGCTGTAATCAGCTACCACTAACATGGCAACATCTTGTTTTTATTGTGGTCTACACATTCTCTGACAATCTGGACACCTAGATAGATTTTTAGAGTGTTTGTGACCATCAGAATCATGGCAAACGTTGCAGCTAAATTTTCTTTTGTGTTTCCATAAAACATTGAACACTGAGTGACAGAAATGGCAGACAAAACTTGATCATAAAAGACCATTAATACTTTTAACCCCATAATAATGATTTGAAAGTTTGAAAGAAAGAGGATCTGGCTTTGCTGGCAGCACAGTACATGACTATGATTTTACAGTCTCTTAAATCTTGGTATATCAGCAAAGGTGACTAGATTGTTAACAGATAATCCCACTTCATGTTGGATCTGTTTAGTGACTTGTTAAATTTGAAAATCTTCAGGATTCAAAAGGTGGGTAACACACAAGGCAAACCACAGATTGTCTTTGTCATGAAATACATACAGATGTCTCATTTTTTTCTGAACAACTTCTGAACTGAGTACATTACCTATTTTTCTTGCAGTTGCACATGATCAAATTATTTGGCTTTTATTTAATTTTGGAATTATTTTGAGTGTTTCTTCTGTAAATATTTCACGTTTGCTCTGAAAGCCATGTTTGAGCATGGGCAGAAGAGAGTGCAGTTGGATGGCACCACTGATTAACTGAACGTGTGATGAAACATTAAGCGTAACACCTCTGATTTCAATTGTGACAACATCCTTTTTTTGCAATTATTTCATTTGCCACATCTATTACCCTGTTTAAAATCTCCAAAACATAATTATAACATTCTGCAAAACTGTTAACTTTACCTGTCATTCAGCTGATTTACTGCATCTATTGAAACAGGATTTAACTGCATAGCCCTTGTGCATTTAGACTATTTTATAACCCTAAAAGACATGATTTAGATCATGGAATATGTTGTGTCGAGTCACCAGTGTATTTGATATATTTTGACTGGCATTTTGCTGGAATTTTCATTTTGCGTATTGATCTGGTCTGGTGGTCTTAAAATTTTCATTTAGCTACTTGACTGCTTCGATGTTTAATTTTTACAGAATGACCACCAACAGACTGTGATTGAGATCATGGAATATGTCATGTTGAATTGCCAGTGTATTTGTTACATTGTAATTGGGACTTTGGCTAGTGCTGGGACTAACAATCTGGTATGACAGAATTAAACCTTCGTTCAGCTGTTTGACTGCATCAGTTGTATCCAGGTTCGGAGTTGTGTATGGCTCATGATTCAAATAAAAAAACGACTCTGTTTTTTTTGGCCTCTGTAACTTTAAGGCCGTTTCTGTCTATTGTAGAATTTTCTAATCAAATGTATGTTCCCTGTGACACACCTGTTCAAGAATTCAAGGGTACTGCACAGTGATTCCCTTACCTGGGCCTTGTTGGAATGTATTTTCATGATGTCCAAAGCTTTCCAGTAAAGCTGTCTTTAGCTGGAAGAATTCATTCAATGCTATATTGATCTGCTTTAGTTCATTATTGGCTTCTCTGACATTATTTTATTCTTCTTGATTATCCTCCTCTTGTTCTTTTATCTTCGGCATCACTCTAAAAGAGAAAAGAAAGTCTTCTTTCACATTGAAAGAAAGCTTTTAGCACTGAGTGGATGAGTGAAATAGAATGAAACAGAAGGCGAAATATAGATATCATCATCTCACCTGAAGCATTTGATTCATCATCACTAATAATTGGGATATCCTCAACCTTTAAACATAAAATAAAAAAAATATTTTTGCACATAATAATTGAAAGACATTAAAGTTTGAAATATTCACACTTTTATGTATTTTCTTACATGGAGTTTGTACGACCACTAGGCTGGGGTAGTACAGCAGCTATTGGTCTTTGAATAGAATTATTATGTCCCAATTATCTAGAATTCAAATGGCCTTGTGTGGACGTTCCAGGAATCTCGTTGTCAGAAATAATCACAACGTCACTGTCTAAATTAATTAGTAAACAAATAACATAGTCTCTTATTATCATATTTTTAATTCAGAACTAAAAAAATATTAATAATGGTAAAGATAATTGTGAAGATAATATTAATAGCAAAATAAAATATAAAATGACTTGAACATTCTAATACAGTTATAATTTAACAATTTTAAACACTATAAAATTACAATTTCTTACCTGCTGAGAACTCCGTGATCTCTTAAAAGTTTTGAAGAAGAGCTTGGAAGTTCTTTAATCCTTTGCTGGATTTCCCGAAGATGTGAAATTTCTTGGCAGAATGCCAGAATACGAAATTCTGGAAGTTTCAGCCTTTTATAAGGAGTTTCCACCATGGTTTTTTTTTCTTTTTTAGTTTATGTTCATGTGGTGACAGGGCTAGTCTAGCTAAAAAAAAAAAAAAGGTAATGTGTGTGTGTGTGTGCATGTGTATGTGTTTGTGTGTTTACTCATTTCTAACCACTGAGGCTAATGAAAACATTTGTATCATTTTTACCATCTATGGAACACCCAGACCCCAGACACCCCAGACCGAGTCATCCCAGGTTTATGACAGATACTACAACACTTTCCTTAAACTTTTAACTTACGGAACACTTCCCATCCCCATTACAAACAGGATGGATTGTATCCAAGCAAAGAAAGCAATGAGTTAAGGGACGGGATGGGACAGCTCCAGCTAAAAAAAAGGAAGAAAGAAAGTGTTTGGGTGTTTGTTTCTAACCATTTGGGCAAAAGAAAACATGTTTTTTGTCATTATCACCATCTATGGAACACCCAGGATACCCTCACCCCACCCTAGACAGAGACATCCCAAGTTTATTACAGATACTACACTTTCCTTACACACAGAACAACATTTTCCTTAAACTTTTCATCTATGGAAAACACAGAATATCCACTTCTCATCCCCATTACAAACAGCATGGTGTGGGGCCAAGTAAAGAATGGCTTAAGGGACCTTAAATTCTTTACTTGGATGGGTTAAGGGACGTGACGGGATGGCTCCAACTAAAAAAGGTAACGTGTGTGTGTTTATTCGTTTCTAACCAAATTTGTGTGTCAAATTTAACCAACCCGTGTTGGGAAAATGGTGTTTGTGTGTGTGTGTGTGTGTGTGTGTGTGTGTGTGTGAGAGTGTGAGTGTGAGAGAGAGAGAGCCATTACTTTACTCATGTAACATTTGTGGAACGCCTCAGGTTTATGATTTTCAACAGAGGGAGGTTATGTGTGTGTCTAATTGAGTTATCCCTTTTTGGAAGTAAAAAACGGCAGGAAAATTGTGTGTGCACGTGTGTGTGCATGCATGTGTGTGCTTGTATGTTTGTGTGTCTAACTGAAACAACCCCTTGGGGAAAAAGAAAATGGTGAGAAAATTAATGTGTGTGACATTCTTTTACAGATATGTTTTTAACATATGTGTTTAAAACCACATTTAGATTTTCAGTGGGATCCTATCATCAAGACAGAGTATGTCAAAAAGACAAAGAACGGAGTGCTGGTTCATTTTGAAAGTGAGGAAAATTGTAACTGTGCAAGCTGAGAATGTGAATGTATGGTAACTCACCTGTCAGCTTCATAATCCAGATCACTGTCTCTAGCATTCCCTACACCACAGGGCTCAAACATAACTCAGATTTCTGTCAATTATACATCTATTTCTCTAACTTGAAAACTTTTTCTTGTTTTTTATGACATGTGAATCAAGTACATAAAGTTTAATTGATTTGGAAACTACACATGGCGGTTATTTCAGAGGTCTCTACAGATACGTGTCATTTACTGTTAAGACGGGCCAGTAGCCTGCGCCGGAAAACCAGCAAGCGCTCCTCACACTACTGCCACTGTGGTGCTGAACAAATAGCGCCGCTTTGGCACCCCGAATCTTTTGAATAGCAAAAGAGCACATGGCTGACGTAGGCAGAGTAATGAGGCACGGCTGGCAGCCAATCGCTAAGATGACTTCTCTCTATCGTTGGGGAGTCGCCGGGAGAGTATAAAAGGAGATGGCGGCAGACGACGGGGGTGAGTTCTGGGCTCTGACCTCTTGCTAACTGTGTTGTTTCTGTTTTTTCCAGACTACGAGGAGGACAATTCCACGGGAGGCTGCCACTAACCCTGCCCGTCTGCCGGCCGTATTCAGAGCCCACTGGGAGCCCGCCGCTGTCGCCGCTGCTGCTCACACCGCCAGCTTCCGTCCTCACGCCGCCACAGTCAGTGCACAGAACACAACTGCACATCCTCTGAACTTTATTTTTGAAGACTTTAAAAATAAAAACACGCCTTTTGCACCTTATCCCTCTCATGTGGCTCCTGCTTACTATCTCCCGCACTGGCAAAGCGTGACACTGGTGGAGAATGCGGTCAATGAGCATGGAACCCAACCCCAGTAATCCCGGTTCCCCCATGGATATACTCCAGCACCTGCTTCAGGCCAGCCTACACCAGCAGGCCGTGACACAAGATCTGGCCCAGGGATTATGGCTGGCCACCCAGGAATTGCTGGAGCAGCGTCAAAGACGGTCAGCGGCTGCCATCCCTCTCCCCGACCCCTGCCGAGAAGCACAGCACCTCCTGACCAAGATGACGAGCAACAATGACATGGAGGCATACCTGCACACGTTCGAGCACACAGCGCTCCGAGAGGGCTGGCTAGAGGAAGATTGGGCCCTCATCCTTATCCCTTATCTCTCGGGGGGAAGCCCAGCTGGCCTACCATGCTATGGACCCGGCGGAGGCCGCCAACTACAACCAGCTCAAAGCCGAGATCTTCACCCATTGAGGTTTATCCCCGGTGAAAGCGGCGGCAGAGTTCCACCGCTACCATCGGGGAGACACCTGGAGAGTATAAAAGGAGACGGCGGCAGACGACAGGGGGTGAGTTCTGGCCTCCGGCCTCTTGCTAACAGTGTTGTTTCTGTTTTTTCCAGACTACGAGGAGGAAGATGCCACGGGAGGCTGCTGCTAACCCTGCTCGTCTGCTGGCCATATTCAGAGCCCACTGAGGGCCCGCCGCTGTCGCCGCACCGGCCCTGCTGTCCAAACCGCCAGCCTCCATCCTCACCCCGCCACACTCAGCAAACAGAACACCACTGTACCTCCTCTGAACTTTATTTTTGAAGACTTTAAAAATAAAAACATGCCTTTTGCACCTTATCCCTCTCTCGTGTGGTTCCTGCTCACTATCTCCCACACTGGCAAAGTGTGACACTTACAAAGACAACTATTCAACTATTAAGGAAGAAAGACAGAACTAGAACAAAAAACTGAACTGAACAATAAGGCATGCAATGTAGCTAGTTGGAATTTAACTCTGTAATGAATTATAATATACATGATTTCCTGTACAGAAAAAAAACCAATTACTTTATCATTAGACTGAAAGTCTGGTGCTGCCTACAGTCATGGGAAAAGAAACTATACTTTCTTTCAATTTTATGTTTTTATTTATCAGGTCCTAAATAACAATTGTGTGGTCCTCATCAACTTCCACAAACAAACAAATAACCACAGGTGACAACAACAACAAAAAAACCACAGTGGATTTCAATATGTAGTCATTTTTTCCCAAAAAGTAAACCAACATTCAGAAACCAGGTGGGAAAAACTGTTCTTTGACTGTTCTTTCTACAAATTCAAGGATTTGTAGGAAATGTGAAGAATCTTTCACAAAAGTTTAGTATGTCAAATCTTTAGTGTCAGTCACCGCAGTAAATTCTTTGTGGGTATAAATTTAAGGCCTTTGAATAACACAGAGACCTCAGTGAAATTTAGTTCTAAATCACAGCATATGGTGACAACTTTTTCAGATGGGAATGAACAGGTGACTTTGTTCTTTCAGTCTTGTTGTCTTCGTAGGTTCTTGTAGGTGAAGGAAGCCTTTTGTTTGAAATGAAAAATGTCCAAATTAAGTTTGTGGATTAAACTACAGCACTTGTAAAGCAGATCAGAAATATCAAGTCACTTTTAAGATGATCTATTTTCTTATCAAGCTTATGGATTCTATAAACATTGCTGCTGACAGTTTTTCTCATGATTCTTATGCTACAGAGAATAAACTACACTGACCTGTAGTAGTAGATGTTGTCTTTGTTGGGTCTAAAGTTGAGTTCAAACCCCTTATGTTGGAAAAGCCAAGGTGTAGAGAAAGAAACAATCTGCTCATGATCCAAAACATAAAAGATCATTGGTCAAGCACAGTGGAGGTAATGTTGTGGCCTGGGCTCGCGTGGATGCTTCTGGAACGGGCTCACTAATCTGATGATGATGAAACTGAATACATTCAGAAGTCTACAGAAACATTCTGTCTGCCAATTTACAGAGAAATGCATCCAGAAATGCATCCAATCTAATTGAGAGGAACTTCGTCATGCAGCAAGACAATGGCCCAAAATACACTGCCAACACAACAAAGACTTCATCAGGGGAAATAAGTGGAAGGTTTTAGACTGGCCAAGTCAATCACCAGGCCTTAACCCAATTGAACATGCATTTTACCTCCTGAAGAGGAGACTGAAGGGAGAAATACCCCCAAAACAAACGACAGCTGAAAGAATCTGCAGTACAAGCCTGGAAAAGCACCACAAAAGAGGAATGCAACAGTTTGGTGATGTCAGTGGGTCACTAACTTGATGCAGTTATTGCAAGCAAGGGATATACAACCAAATATTAAGTGGTATTTACTTTATTGACTATTTGTTCCAATACTTTTACAGTCATGGGAAAAGAATTTTTTTTAAATCGGGTGGTCTGCCACCAAAAGTCCCATGTTCTAAGTTGTTTAACACATCTAAATGTTAATATCAGGAAATGAAAGCTGAAATTTTCACACTTTCACACATCATACTTTGTTGGTGCCAGATGGGCTGGTTTGAGTATTTCAGAAACTGCTGATCTCTTGGGAATTTCACACACAACAGTCTCTAGGGTTTACACAGAATGGTGCGAAAAACATCCTGTGATTGAAGGGTCTGCCAGCTGAAACACCTTGTTGATGAGAGAGATCAGAGGAGAATGACCAGATTGGTCTGAGCTGACAGGCAGTCTACAGTAACTAAAATAAGCACTCTTAACTACCGTGGTGAGCAGAAAAGTACATCTCAGAATGCACAACACATCAAATCTTGAGGTGGTTAGGCTACAACAGCAGAAGACAACATCAGGTTCCAATCCTGTCAGCTAAGAACAAGAATCTGAGGCTATCATGGGCACAGACTCATCCAAACTGGACAGCTGAAGACTGGAAAAAGACAAGGTGATTTTTTTTCTAATCTTCAACTGCCCAGTTTCTGTGAGCCTGAGCCCATGATAGCCTCAGATTCTTGTTCTTGGCTGACAGGAGTAGAACCCAATGTGGTCTTCTGCTGTTGTAGCTGTTTCAACAAGTGATAGCATGCTTGCTCTTAAAGTAGTTTAATCTTTTATAACACAGTTGCCAAGCAGCTTTATATGGAACCTTCTGGTAGACACAGTAAACACAAAACCTTATTTAAAGACCAAAACAATAAGACCTCCTATTAAATAAATGTTTGTTTATTTAATAGAAGAATGAGAGAAATGTTCATCTAATAATTGCAGATTTATTGCAAGAGCCTTAATGCCCACCAAGATTCTTTGGACACATGTTCCTCACAGAGGCAGCAATAATTCTTTGTTAGCAGAGAGATGGAACTTTAGCAGTGTTAAATGTGAGACGTACAGAGGTTTCTATGCCTGGCATCTCCATTTTTGTTTGAAAATTAGTTTTTCAGTAAATAAATCAAGCAACCTGAAAGCAATATAATGATATAATGTCTTTTTATTTTGGTATGTTTTAACCATGTCATTTAGTAAACATAATATAAAGAGATTAAAGTGCAAAAAAAAAACAAACCCTGAAATTTCAAGGCAGAAACTGAAATACTTAATAATGTTTGAAAATGCAGCAGTGAAATTTTCAGGAATTATGTACAATCTGCTTTACTAGGATAAAATTATAGGTGAACTTGAGTGACTTGCGTGCCACTAACCCCCTAGAACTCCCAAAATGATTGTAGTTGCATTCATTTTTGAAAATGTGCCAACTTCAAAAATGCCATCTACCATATCAATATGATAGCGATGTATATCTGCATTTCAGATTTTTCCACCGTAAAGATTTAAAAGTAGTATGGATTTCTCTCTGTATAAACCATACTATATAAACTATATAAACCAGATGTTTGGGAGTTCTGTAACTGTCACTGTTAGTGCTTTAAGAAAATCCCTAAACCCTCAGTTCCTTCAGCAATAATGTGCAATGTTTGTCCCTGCACTCTGATCCCAGTAACCTTCAAAATCAGGACATGTAAAAAAAAAAACTTTGGTTTTCAGTAAAATATTAAATAGACAGATAAGGTAAATGCATTTGGACACTTAATTCACCCACAGTAGTGACTGGTGTGTTGAGGTGTTTTGACTCACACGGCGGCGGAGACGGTCTCTCTCCTCACGAATGGCACTCATGGTGGCTTTGGTGCGATTATGCTCTTCATCTTTGCTGCTCAGCATCGCTGTCAAACTCTCATTCTCTTCTTGCAAACCTGCCAGCTCCTTCTCCCAGCGAACACGCTCCTCACACAGACTTGGGTAAAAATCTTTGCCCAGTGCCCCCTCAATCTCCTCTACAGTCTGTCTCTCACACAAAAGCATGCACACACACACAAACACACACACACAGAGCATTACCATTTCCACATCACTGTGTCAACAGCATTGTGCATCTATGAATGAGTACTTTATAAGATTAAATTAAACTTAAGTACACTTGTTTGAGTGTCCCTTTAAGCCTCTTGTTCCAGGCTGATCGCAGTCTGCCTCATGAATAAAGATGATATTGTGACATTCACCACCAAGGCTGAACAATACTGGGCATCATTCATCAAACTGGATATGAATGGATTTATACGTAAATTGTTCATACAAGCAAGAAATTTGTTATTAGTGAAAATCCTGTAAACTCAGGAAAACTTTCATATCTGACTCATGCTGCTGAATGTGCGTAAATTTCGGCATAAGAAAACTAACTAATGTTAACCTCAGCTTTTTTTTATGACGTTTACAGAAGTTAGCAGACGCCCTTATCCAGAGGAACCTACAGAAATGCTTTGTAGTCTAGTTAACTAGATCAGGGAATAAGAATATCATCAAGAAAATTTTGTGCAAACTAATTGTTTGTATTGTATTGGCATTAATTAAAGAATATAAAAAACAAAGAAAGCGAGCCAACACAAACCTATAAATTAAGACAAATAAAATTAATCATTCAATTATGACAAAATAAATGCCACCATATAAACAGAGGACAGGCCGGTCTGTCTGCACACAGCCATAGGCCATAAAAAAATGCCTTAATAATATTATATGTCATTAAAAAAAATTTATTGGCATACTAGTGAGTCAAAATAACTTCCAGTTCTGCCTTTAAGCTTTTACCCTTTTAGTTCATTTAACTTTATAGATCAAGTCAAAATAACTTCCACTACTTAATGGAGTTTTGTGGGCATCATTACAAATAAGCAAATGTAAATGAGCTATAGCGGGACACACTTTGTACTTTACAGGTGATCAACATATGCATGTCAAACAAAGAAAATCAGCCTTTCTGAAACTTTTGGAAACCCAGCTTATGCAAACAACTTTACTAAAAGACTGATAAATGAGGCCCACTGTAGGTACAGTATATACACCACATTTAAGAGTCTAAACTATAGAAATCAATTTTGTTAAAGGACTAGTTTTGCCACAAACACCAGTTACTTATGTAACAGTGGTCCTATTACCACTGGATGATTTCCAGGGGCAGAATTTATCACAATATACATTACAGTACACTGAATTTTTTTCTTTGCATATCCCAGGACTTATTAGGGAGTTGGGGTAAGAGTGCAGGGTCAGCCATGATACAGCCCCTGGAACAGGTCTTGCCCAATAGTGCCAGCTTGATGGTACTGGGGCTTGAACCTCTGATCTTCTGATCAGTATCCCAGAGCCTTAACCATTGAGCCTCCACTTAGGCAGCACTGCCGTCATATCTAAATATGTTTAGTGCTCAAACTATTTGAAAGTTTGTTTTTTTAAGTGAACTCTAACACATGGCCTCTGGAACTTTCTGGCAAGCTTTCTTTCTTCTATCAATTGTAACTGAGTAAGCAAGCTAACTGTTTCACAGCAAGATACCTATCCCAAATCAAGATACTGTTATTTACAATAATATTCATCTAATAATATTTTACCATATATATATATTTTTGGGATTATTACATTCCAGAAAGATCATTGTGATTGCTGGACATGCTATCAGAATCTATTAAAAAGCTGGGATGTGCACGGAGTGTCAAAATGGGATCTTTAGGCAACATTTCATTATAATGCCTGTATGATTTTCTGAGAAGATTTTCTTCTAATGCCAATGTGCATAATCATTTAGGAACAAAAAAACTTTGAGAAAACAAAATTAAATCGAGAGGCTATCACATTTGGTTTATATAGGCTACAATCCAGTGATTCTTTTAGAATAATCCTGAAATAGGCATTTGAGAGTTGACAACATAAAGTCATCTATCATACAGTCTAGCAGCTTGTTTTGAACAGCTGTAGACAGACCTTTGTTCAGCTGTATTGCAGATAAAATTTAATTCTAACCAGGGTTTACAAATTTTCCAGCCCAACTACATTGCAAAAACTGCACAAAAGACCTGAAACTAGACCAAAAAATTTTGGCATCAAAAAAGGGAGACATTTTTCTTATTTTTCTCAGACTTTGTATGAGGAAACAAGTATTTTGCATGTATTTCTGATGTACATACATACATACATCCACTGCATAATCCCCCTTTCCCTGTTGCAATCTTTGCAGTATATCTTATAATAGATAGATTCTGTACATCATAGGCACACTGTCTACACTTACTCTTTGCCTTTTTGTGAAAATGTAGTTAATTTCCCAATTATTTGCTATACAAAAAGATCTTGGGGGCCACAAAGTATTTTAAACTAGCCCAGGGGTTCCCAAATGTTTTGGGCAAACAAGCCCAAATGGACATTATGAAAAAACCTCATGTTCATGCAACTTACTTTTTGCTTCAACTCAACCTACTGTATGTATCTGTATTTGTTTACAACTCATTATCTGTTCAATCTGTTCAATAATGTATTTATATTCAGTTAAATCTAGAGTTGCCAAATGTCCCTTACAGCACTGGATCGCCCGGTACTGAAAAATATTATGCTGCGTCCCTTACAGAGTCAATAAGGAATGTGATTTGTCCCATATTCTCAAACACATCATTTCATACATACACTAAGTCTACTCAGTGGTGAGAAAAACATAATAGTGAATAACATTAAACTAGAAGCTCATATGGAGAGAATGACATGTATGCGCTGCGTGAGATTGCGTGTCAGCGTCATTGTTGCCCTGGTTATGGAGACTCAATCATGCAGTTCCAGGCATACAATGAAATACTTGTGCAAAATATATTTCTTGTTAATTCTTACTAACTTGGTCACATTCAATAGAATTTCTTTTTTTTTTTTTTTTCTTCAAATTCACCCATTACATTAGGAGTTATGGACGTCTACCAGCTGGTTGAGTTGACCATTTAAGGTAACAGTAGAAGTGCCTATTGAGCACAATGAACCAGTATTATGGTTTTACTTTTACTGATACAAATTTAATGTGTTTTAATTGTAAACCTTTCGTCTCCCACACACAAGACAGGATGATATCATGACTATCACCTTCCATAAGATTACCACTTTCTATATCACCTATAAAAACAAACAAAAAATTACAACAAAATAAAATATACTACATATGCTACACGCATAGTTGGAAACTTCTATTCTACATATTTTAGTAAAAAGTTTAAACCATAGCTGCTCAATTTGTGAGCTTGCCCAGTTTGTAGCTTTTTCTTTTTGTTAAATATGGGAAATAGAAGCTGTCAAGGTAAAAGTATGAATGAAAGACGGAATATGGAATCAGTCCTACCCCTGTCAATGAGTACAAGACAAACTGTACAGTCTACTGTGGAGCATGCAGCATTTGATAACCATGTCTGAGTGGTTAAAGAGCAGAAGACAGAGTGGAATCACTGAATTCCTTTCATCTCAGACTTGCCCTGAGGAGGATATGGTAAGTTGTAAATTTTTATTTATTTTATTTTTATGTTATGTACTGTTCTTTTTTTTTTAGATATTTGATTGAATAATGAGAGGGTTTTACTGAATATCATTAATATCATTAACTGAAAAAATATCCATAAAATAATTAGGTTCTTAGGTCAACTGTTATAGCAGGAGCACTATGATGCTAGCTAACATTAGGCTAAATACAACAATTGTGTGGTCCTCACCAACATCTACAAACAAATAAATAACTTCTGGAGACAATAAAAAAAAAAACAGAATAGATTTCAATGTGCAGTTATTTTTTTGCCAAAAAGTAAACCAAACTTCAGAAACTAGGTGGGAAAACCCTTGCTACTTCCACAATCTTTAAGAGTGTAATTAGCAGCTAGGTGTTACTCATCAGTTAATCATCAAGAAGTGTGACTATCTCTATAAAAGCAGAACTTTTGGCAGTTTGGTGTTCTGGAGCACTCATGTGTGTGTCTAAGGGGCCGTTTACACGACAACGTTTTCAGCCAAAAACGGGAAACTTTTTATGCGTTTTGCCTGTTCGTTTACACGACTGTTCATTTGGGGACTGAAAACGCATATTTTTGAAAACGGGTTTCAAAGTGCAAGTTTTTGAAAACACCGCCGTTATCGTCTCCATGTAAACACCCAGTACGGGAATCTTTGAAAACGGTGACGTCATGCGCGTGTGTAGTACGTGTTAGGTATGTAGACATGCACAGTACGTGTCTATTGTAAAGGCAAGCGTGAACAAACATACACAACAATGGCGGAGTACATGGTAGTGTTGGTGCTGCTCAAGAGTTTGCTAACGCTTCTTCAGCAAAGTGTGGATTTACTTCACCAATATTACAACCGACTAACAAGGTGACAGCGCCAACTACTGGCCTGGCATACGTAATACAGCGTTTTTGGCCGTTATTGTGGATATGTGTGAACGTGAATCATTTTGAAAACGTTGTCATGTATACGTGAAACTTTTTGAAAACGCAAGAGAAAAACTTTTCCGTTTTTGACTACATCGTTGTCGTGTAAACATAGCCTAAATCATCCAAAGAAGAAAGGACATCAGCCATGACCTCAAAGAATTGCTGCTGCTCATCAATCTGGAAATGGTTATAAGGCCATCTCCAAACAATTTGAAATTCACCAGTCTACAGTGAGAAGGATTGTTTACAAATGGAAAGCTTTCAAGACAGTTGCCAGTCTTCCCAGGAGTTGGTGTCCCAGCAAATTCAGTTCAAGTTCAGACCGTTTAATGCTCAGAGATATAAGGAAAAACCCAAGAGCTACATCATGTGACCTATAGGCCTCTGGAAGCACATTAATTATTTATGTTCATGACATGTTTCATGGAAAGGTGGCTAGGAAAATGCCCCTTCTCTCCAAAAAGTATACAGCAGCATGATTAGGTTTGTATCAGAACGAACTTTATATATATAAAGTATGTATATTTATCCTACACAAACATGTTCACAACACGGTCAAATCCCAATCCCAATCACCTGACTTACTACATGCAGGTGCTTAATTTATCCCCTTGAGTCTGCTGCCACTCCGAGGCCAATAATTATATTGCCACAGGAATGGCTCCAACACACCGGCCCCTTAATTGCTTATGGCATATTGACATCATAATTACAAATACACACACAATGGAGCCACAAATAATATCAGTTAAATACATTTACATGTTGAGAAAAACAATATACTGTACATAAACCTCATGAAACAATAACATCCTCTATTTGTTGTACCTTAGGTTTAAATCTCAGTATGTGGCCTCTAATAAGAGGCAAAGTTTGCTTACAGGACGTTCGAAAACACCGTTCTTAGTTCTCACTTTTACTGAACACAACAGACCTCTACTATCTGGAAATGCCTCAAACTCTTCCAAGCAACCACAAGCCAAGTGGTGCTATATGATCTACAATAATGACAATGTCTACAGGAATAAAGCTCCTTCGTTCATTGGTCCATTTTTGTCATGTCTGAAGTAAGGGTAAATACTCTCGTACCCACCTTTTCCAGAAGCGATCTGAAAGACACTATACTTGTTTCCATCTTCTTTTTACATATAAATCCGGCTTTTCAAAAAGACCAGGTGGTAAAGCAGGTTTTCCTCTCCTAAGAAGAAGATGGTTGGGAGTGAGAGCTTCCAGGCCATTAGGATCATTGGACAGCTTTGTTATCATTCAAAATTGCATCTGCTTCACACAAAAGAGTGTGTAATGATTCAGTGTGTAATATTTGCTGATGCAGAACTGAACAAAGGATTCTTCTCACCAAGGGCATATGAATGATGCACTCCCATACACTTCCATAATGAGAGCCTGTCGGTGGATTGAAGCTCCACTGAGTTCCTTCTTGCAATAAGGCCTTTAGAATCTTGCTGTTATTCAAAGCAGAGAGAGCCTCTCTTAGCTGTCTGTGTGCACAGATGAAATATGTACCACTGTCTGACCTTATATGAGCCACTTGACCTCGTCGGCAGATAAATCTGTGAATGGCATTGATGCATGCATCTGTATCCAATGAGTAAGTGACTTCTAATTGTATTCCAAAAGTGAATTCTAAAAGGTCTGCCATCTTTTGCTCACCTACTTTTCCTCTGTAACCTCTACAGTCAACAGACTTAGAAATAATCTTCCTTGCAATGGAATTAGCGTTTGTAACCCAGTACCTTTGATGAAGCTTAGAGAGCATTTGATTTCTGCCACAATTACCCAGTTTTTCATGAGTGTGTCCAAGTATAAGATATGATACATGCTGATTCTTGGACAGTATGATAGGATGTTTAGTCTCGAAAGTTATTGCTGCCTAAGTCTTCCCCCCACTCTCAGCAATCCATTGTCTAATACAGGATCCAACCTATAAATGGCACTATCCCTTTTAACTCTAAGATTTACATCTTTGAGTGCAGCAATTTCCTCTTGGAACTGTTCCTGTTGACTAAAGCTAATAATGGCAATCTCAGCTTTAGACAGAGCCTCCAAAGACAAACTTTGTTCAGCCAGGGAAGTTTTAAACTCCTTCATTTGAACATGTACAGTAGATACAGCAATGTTGTTATTCTTTTCAAAAGTTAGTATTTCCTTTCTTTTATGACTTAAGTCCATCAATACTTTTTTCAGCCTCAAGCACCAAGCAACTGCAACTGTCAACTTCTTCCACTCTGAAAAATAATTGATGAGCTGCTTAGTGGAATCCTGTGCATTACGCAAGCTGATGACATTAACTTTCAGCTCACCTTTGACCTCTGGGTCATCATTTGTCAAAATCAGCACATCTGTGGGGGTTAGGCATTCATCTCCTGGCTTCCAAAGAAAGCCGAGGCCCTCAATCCATTGCCTATTGCTCACAAAATTGTCAATGTCTGCTGGGTCTTATTTAGTGGGAACATACCTCCAAGGCATGTTGGCTCTCTTATATAGGACACCCTTTTTGCAACAAAAGGGTGAAAATGTTTATTCTCATTCCTTATGTAATTAACCACAGTCATGCTGTCAGTCCAGAAGACAGAGTTCTCCAGTGCAAGCTGTAACTCCTCAACAGTTTGTCGACCTTAACAGCAAGGACAGCAGCTGTGAGATCTAGACGAGGAATAGATAGTCATTTCAAGGGCGTTGCTCTGGCTTTACCAAGAAGGAATGCTACATGAACCTTGTTTGCGCTGTTCTGCATCTTGCGATATGTGACAGTGCCATAACCATTCTCACAGGCATCTGAAAAATGATGCAAACACGCATAAGTAGGCAATCCCAAATCCTTGGGTTTGAAACATCTGCTTACTTGAAAATCTGCCACTCTGTCCAAATCAGAAATCCATCAGGTCCATTGACTCTGGAGGTTGGGGGGTATGTCATCAGCCCAGCCTAAGTTCTGTCTACACATCTCCTGCAGAAGCAATTTAGCCGGAATTGCAAGAGGTGCAAGAAATCCCATAGGATTGTAGACTGAACTTACTACAGACAGAATACGTCTCCTTGTGCATGGTTGACTCTTCACCTGAATCTTAAATTGAAATGTGTCAGCTTCCACGCACCACTGAAGAAACAAAGCTCTTTCAACTGGCAGCTTGTCTTGATCCAAATCAAGCTCTATGTTCTCTATGTTCCTCAGGAACTGACTGCAACACCTTCCGGTTATTACCACTTTGTCAAACAAAAGCCTCCTTTCTGACACAAAGCACTGAGATCTTTAACCATGGAGATAGATGCTTCCTCAGAGGAGACCCTCTTCAAAAGAACTTCAACATAAAAATGGGAGTCTCAGGCAGTAATGTCCATCCTGAAGTATGACTGAACTGTTCACTATCTGCATAAAGTGAAGATCTTCTCTGGACATCTCCTCACTTTCATCAACAGCCCTTTCACTGAAATCATGATTATACTGATTGTTAAATAACTCTTCTAACTTAACAATAGAAATTCTGTTAACAGTAACAGAGGGATGTCAAATTTCATTCCTACAGTCACTGCTTTCTCCTAAGGGCCCACCCTAACAACCCACCCCAATAGGGTTCTAATGGCATTACTATAGTTGTTTATTATTCCCCAAGGTTCCATCACTTTAGATGCATTAGTTCCAATCAGCAAATCCATACTGGCTTGAATGCTTGGAATTTTAACACTGTCCAGATATGGCCATTTAGATAACTCCTCCTGTGTGACAATGTCAACAGAGGTAACAGCATATGTTCCTGGGTATACACATCAGCAAGTGAAAAGAAAAGGTTGGAGTCGATAGCATTTATTTCCAAATCTGAACATGTTCAAGCTCAGAACCACATGAACATGTTCAGAACACAACACAGTCACAAAACTGTGTACCTCTCTTACTACACACAGGTGCTTAATTTATCCCCTTGAGTCTGCTGCCACTCAGAGCCAATAATAAAATTGCCACAGGAATAGTTCCAAGAAAGAAAGTGTACTGCCAGGAAGAACCACAGTTGACAATTAATTGATTCGGCATCAGTAAAGGTGTCCACCTGCACCATGCATTTCCCACATCTAGGATACCACTTCTAGGTGCAGATACTCTCCATGGCGTATGCAATGTCTTGTCAACATTTACACTGCACCTCAGTTCAGTCCCAGTAGATGAGTTGCTCGCAGTGAAATTAACTGTGGGTGCACCTAAGGACCATTTGTGCAGAGGGAGCCATCCTATCTTATGCCACCCTGGTGATGGATGTTTCTGACTATTACACCATCCAAGTGTGTGGAAATGACTGCCCTTTGTTCCAGCTGGATGATGTGTTCTGATCTCACAAAGGCCTACACACACCACCTGTGCCTCTGTGAGGCCAAACTGCCCCCATCGAGTGAGCAAGCTGCCCATGGTCACTTTGTTTCCCCCTAATAACCTGTGTTCTCTCTCTCTTCCCCCTCTTTCTCTGTTGAGCTACACATGCTACTCCTGTGTTACCAGTTATCCTGACTCCTGCACTCTGGACCTGCCTGACCCATAATGATGCCCTACTTCTGTTCTCGTTACCTCGCTGCTGCTAAAGATGGCCCCACATGGACAGCCTAAAGATCACCATGAGACTACTGTGAATGGTACCACATAGAAACCATAAAGTTGATTGTGGATGCTCTTCTTTTGATTGCCTTAGAACTGCAATTACTAAGAACAATTTGCCCTCAATTCTCCATCATTGAACAGTTAATAACTTCAGTTCGATACAATAGACTTTAAGTTAAAACTATAATGAATTCAGAAATGACTGATGATTATACTCATAAATTGATCATAAGCTCATAAGTTCCTGTTTACACACTTATATTTTTTGACTATACAGTATAAAGTTATAGAAGAGAAATTACTTATAATCTGCTGTCACCCAGATGAGGACGGGTTCCCGTTTGAGTCTGGCTCCTCTCAAGGTTTCTTCATTATGTCGTCTCAGGGACTTTTTCCTTGCCACTGTCGCATCTGGCTTGCTTATTTGGAATACATTTATAAATTTAAAATTTATATCCGGAATTTACATTCACTGAGCACTTTATTAGGAACACCTGTACACCTACTCATTCATGCAATTATCTAAACAGCCAATCGTGTGGCGGCAGTGTAATGCACAAAATCAGAAGATACAGGCCAGCAGCTTCCGGTAATGTTCACATCAAGCATCAGAATGGGGGAAAAATGTGATCCCAGTGATTTTTGACAATTGTTGGCACCAGACAGGCTGGTTTGAGTATTTCTACAACTGCCGATCTCCTGGGATTTTCACACACAACAGTTTACTCAGAATGGTAATAAAGAAAAACACCCAATGAGCAGCAGTTCTGCGGATGGAAACACTTTGTTGATGAAAGAGGTCAACAGAGAATGGCCAGACTGGTTTGAGCTGACAGAAAGGCTACAGTAACTCAGATAACCACTCTCTAAAATGGTGGTGAACAGAAGAGCATCTCAGAATGTACAACAAATCAAACCTTGAGGTGGATGGGCTACAACAGCAGAAAACCATGTTGGGCACCACTTCTGTCAGCCAAGAACAGAAAGCTGAGGCTGCAGTGCGCACAGGCTCACCAAAACTGGACAGTTTGAAGACTGGAAAAACATAGCTTGGTCTGATGAATCTCGATTTCTGCTGAGGCTCTCAGATGTTAGGGTCAGAAATTGCTGCTAATAGCATGAATCCACGGACCCAACCTGCCTTGTGTCAACAGTCCAGGGTGGTGGAGGTGGTGTAATGCTGTGGGGAAACCAGTCCATTGCATAGCACCATGCACACACACATTCACACTTATGGGCCACTTAGCATAGCCAATCTGCATACCTGCATGTTTTTGGACAGTGGGAGGAAACTAGAGAACCCAGAAGAAAACCCACATAAAAATAGGTTTGCTGTGGTACCTGGCACCAAGACGTTAGCAGTAGATCCTATAAGTACTGTAAGTTGCAAGGTGGGGCCTCCATGGATCAGACTAGTTTGTCGAGCACATCCCACAGATGCTCGACTGGTTTGAGATCTGGGGAATTTGGAGGCCAGGTCAACACCTTGAATCCTTCAGCATGTTTCTCAAACCATTCCTGAACAATTTTTGCAGTGTGGCAGGGCGCATTATCCTGCCGAAAGAGGTCACTTCCGTTAGGGAATACCGTTGCCATGAAGGGTTGTACTTGGTCTGCAACAATGTTTAGGTAGGTGGTACATGTCAAGTTAGCATCCACATGAATGCCAGGACCCAAAGTTTCCCAGCAGATCATTGCCCAGAGCATCACACTGCCTCTGCTGGTTTGCCTTCTTCCCATACTGTATCTTGGTGCCATCTCTTCCCCAGGTAAGCGACACACACGCACCCAGCCATCCACATGATGTTAAGGAAAACATGATTCATCAGACTAGGTCACCTTCTTCCATTGCTCCATGGTCCAGTTCTGATGCTCTTGGGCCCATTGTGGGCACTTTAGATGGTGGACAGGGGTCAGCATGGGCACTCTGACTGGTCTGGGCTACGCAGCCCCATACGCAGAAAGCTGCAATGCACTGTGTGTTCTGACTCCTTTCTATCATAGCCAGCATTAACTTTTTCAGCAATTTGTGCTACAGTAGCTCTTCTGTGGGATTGGACCAGACAGGCTAGCCTTCGCTCCCCACACGTATCAATGAGCCTTGGGCACACATTACCCTGTCGCCAGTTCACCGGTTGTCCTTCCCTGGACCACTTTTGGCAGGTACTAACCACTGCATACCAGGAACACCCAGAAGACCTGCTTTGACCCATTCGTTCATGATTTGGCTCTTGTCAAAGTCATTCAGATCCTTATGCCTGCCCATTTTTCCTGCTTCCAACACATTAACTTCAAGAACTGACTGTTCACTTGCTGCCTAATATATCCTGCCCCTTGACAGGTATATCCCACCTTAACGAGTGAATCAATGTTATTCACTTCACTTGTCAGGGGTTCTAATGTTATGTCTGATTGGTGTATGCTTCCCTTAATTGTCAGCTATATAGCCTTGTATTAGCTAGTACAAAATTAAAGAAACTTCAGGACCAAGTTTATTTAGGGGTTAGAAATCTTGTCTTTTAAGGGAATAAAAACGGTGCGTCACAAACAACATACAATAAATGAAGTAATCATTACACAGAAATCATAAAAAGTAATTTAAAAAAAGACTCAACCAGTAATGATCTGTATCCCAGTCAGATGCAGAAGAAACCTCCTGATTCATTCAAGTCAAGTCAAGTGGTTTTTATTGTCATTCCTCTATATAGCTAGTATAGATTAGAATGAATGTCGTTTCTCCAGGACCATGGTGCAACACAGAACAGTACGCAAAACTGCATAAATTGCAATACACAACAGTGTGAGATGAGTGCAGGACAATAAATACACAGAACAGAACAACAGATACACAGGACAGTGAATATACAGGACACAAAATATACAGAACATGGGCTGTAAACTATTTTGTAGTGTAGCAGCCATAAGTATAGTAGCAGTATTGGCAGTAAAAAACGAATTCCATAATCATAATTCCATAAAGTGACTGATGCAGCTTTGCAAGGTGCAGGTGTGCAATGTTTTTGAGTCATACTGGGTTAGGTATTTGATTAGCCCAGCTGAGGATTGGGAGGCAGCAGGGTGTTGAATAATCTGACTGTGTCAGGGAAGAGACTGTTGTGGAGTCTGTTGGTGGTGGCACGGATGCTCCTGTACCTTTTGCCAGATGGCAGGATGGTGAAGAGTCCATGAGTGGGGTGGGAGGGGACATCCGCAATACTAGTGGCTTTGCAGGATGCAGCTGTTGTTGTATGAGGTGTCGATGGTGGGTATAGAGACTCTGTTGATCTTTTCAGCTGTTCTCACTATTCTCTGTAGGGTCTTGTGGTTGGAGGCTATGCAGTTCCTGTACCATACAGTGAGACCTCTGGTCAGAATGCTCTCTATCATCCCTCTGTAGAAGGAGGTGAGGATGGGAGCGGGGTGCAGTGGTGAGTGGTCTACTCGGGTCCTCCTGAAGTCAACAATCATCTCTTTAGTCTTATCAACATTAAGATATATATTATTGTCTCTATACCATTCTGCGAGCTGGTTCACCTCCTCTCTATACGCTGACTCATCATTGTTGCTGATGAGGCCAACAACTGTAGTGTCATCAGCAAACCTGATGATGTGATTTGAACTGTACTTTGCAGCATAGTCATAAGTCAACAGGGTAAACAGCAGTAGACTGAGCAAGCAGCCCTGGGGAGCGCTGGTGTTCAGTGTGGTGGTGCTGGAGGTGGAGTTACCGATCCTGATGGACTCCCAGTCTCCCAGTCAAAAAGTCCAGAATCCAGTTGCAGAGGGAGATGTTCAAACCCAGGAGGCTCAGCTTTGTTATCAGTTTCTGTGGGATGATTGTGTTGAATGCTGAACTGAAGTCTATGAACTGCATCCTTACTAGTTGTCCTTTTTGTACAGATGGGTCAGAGAAAGGTGGATGGTAGCAGATATGCTGTCCTCTGTTGAGCGGTTGGGACAGTAGGCATACTGAAATAGGTCCAGTGTGGTGCTCTTTATGTGTTTCATGACTAGCTGCTCGAAGCATTTCATAATGATAGGTGTGAGTGTAACGGGCCGGTAGTCATTCAGGCAGGACAAAGATGAGTTCTTCAGCACAGGTATGATGGTGTCTCATTGTCTCAGGTTTTCAGCAGAAAGCGCACTTCAGCAGTCATCCATGGTTTCTGGTTTGCAGGTGTGTTGATGGTCTTGTAGAAAGTTACATCATCTATGCACTTGCTGATGTAGCCAGCCACTGATGCTGTGTATTCCTCCAAGTCTGTGGTGTTGTGATATGTAGCAGCCTCTCTGAACATATTCCAGTCTGTGTGTTCAAAGCAGTCCTGAAGTGTGGAGATGGCTCCCTCAGACCAGGTTCTCTCCTGTTTCAGAACCGGTTTGGGATGTTTCAGGAGTGGTCTGTATGCTGGAATTAGCATAACAGAGATCTGGCCCGAGCAGCCGAGGTGGAGGCGGGATGCAGCCTTGTAAGCACCGTGAATAGCCATGTAAACAACTTCTAAAGTGTTTGTAAAACAGGTTGCGCAATCAACATACTGGTGGCATTTTGGCAGCACTGATTTCAGATTTGCATGGTTGAAGTCTCTGGTGACGATAAAAAATCAGTCGGGGTAAGCTGTCTGTAAGTTACTGATAGTCCCATAGAGCTCACGTAGCGCTTCCCTTGCGTTAGCACCAGGTGAAATGTACACTGCAACAATGAGCACGATGGTAAACTCTCTGGGCAGGTAGTATGGCCGGCACTTCATGGTTATAAACTAAACCAGCGACAAACAGTAGCTTGAGACCACAACAGCATTCCTGCACCAATTGTTGTTTGTGTAAACACACAGACCACTGCTGCGAGTCTTACCAAACAGTGCTGATTTACTGTCGGCGCGATGTGCGGTTAGCTGAACGGTTGCGTCCGGAGTGCTGTCGTTGAGCCATGCTTCCGTAAAAACAAAAACACAACAGTCTCTGACTTCACACTGGATAGTCAGCTGTAGTCTGAGTAAGTCCACTTTATTGTCAGCTTTGTACTCAGGACTCCAGCAGTGGACAGTGGATAGGTTTAACAAACCGGATTTCTTGTGAAAACTGTGATGAATATACTGGTTGCATAATTGCACTATTTGTCCATATAGTACACAGTTACGGAAGGGAATTATTTATAACTGCACTATCCGCTAGCACCCAGATGAGGATGAGTTCCCTTTTGAGTCTGGTTCCTCTCAAGGTTTCTTCCTCATATCGTCTTAGGGAGGTTTTCCTAAATAACAGTTTACTATTTCCTAAATAACAGTTTACTCCTATTTATTTAGGAGGTTTTCCTAATTGAATTGAATTGTCCATTGTTAAAAGCGCTATACAAATAAAATTGAATTGTCGAGGGAGCAAACATTGGAGAGGAGAATGGACTGTAGAGCTGAGCGGCTAGGGTTAGCCTTTAGCCTAGCATGGATGCCGGCTCACTTACCACGCTTCTGCTGCCTCACACATCATTTCTGTCACCCTCTATCCCGCCCAGCAGCATCAGACAATACTGCGGTCCCAGGGCCTGATTCGCATAGCAGCCTGAGGTTGCATAGCTCTTCCCACAGTCCATCATTTATTCCTCCTATGCTTTATTTTCCAATGTTCAGCAAAAGTTGGCAATGATAGACAAGTTCACCAGTGTTTCTGATGCACATCTCTGGTAAACGTTTCCCAATTGATGTTGACTACATCTAACATGCACCATATTTGTGGACCTGAAGGGTCTGCTGCGTGCTACCACGCCACCATCTTGGTCAAACCGTCATACAAAACAACCAAAAAACATACAAACCTGATCTGTACATTGCAGAAGGGACAAATGACTAATTAAAAACAAATTATACCACCAAAATAAAGTCCAATAATCATAGTTCACCAGTTTAACAATTACAACCATGTGCTGTAACTGACCTAGCTTTTATTGAGAAAAATTCAAATCTACCAGATTCCCAGAATTCTGCTGTACCTTAATGGCGAGGTCACAGTGCTGGCTGGCTGTGGTGAGCTGCTCAATGTGTCTGTCCACCTCAGCCACTGAGAGGCTGCAGGCACTCTTCTTGCGGCCACATACCACACTCTCGAGGCCCATCAGCACTCGTTGCAACTCTGAATTTAGATCACTGCAGTTATCTAATGAGAAAAGAGGACATGGCTCAGAGGATTCAACATATTGTGGAAATGTTAATCTCACACAACAAATGTGAGTCATTATTGCACCTAGTGGTTAAAAAATGAGAACTCCAACAAGCACTAATAAAGCTTCATTGGGGCAGGAATCATGCTGCCCCATGCTTGCTTTATGAAAGTTTTGTTTATGAGTGGGGGGTGGGGCAATGGACAGGAGAGGTAATGATATTACTTCTGTGTTTGTCTCACACACTGTGACAATAGCAACAGGAAACACAGCTGCTGTATCGAAAAGAGTAAGTTAACAAAAAGTTAAAAAAAACAAACACTTCACAGATTTCAGATTAGAAAGCCTTCAATTAGCAAGTTTAACCTGTACTATTATCTAGCTAGTTATGTAATTAGCTAGATTGTTAATGTGTCTTTGGAGTGCAATTAGAAGCAACGAGAAATGATCATAATTGCACCAACTGCTAAAAAATTTGTAATGTCTGATTTCAAATAAAGCCATCATCAAAAAAATTTACACATCTGAAAGACCACAGTGAGGTGGCAGTGTTATGTCATAGATTTTTTATTTTTGTAAGGCTGTTCTGTGCAGGAGGCAATGGCCTTTAGACCAGACTACTTCTTTCTCTTCTCTTGGTGTTCGTTGTTTCTTTTTGGTTAAAAATCATTCTTGTCAATTCCTGCCTGCCTATTATGGGGTTACTCTAAAAATTCTTAAGATAATGGTCCATTAAAGCAAAATAATAAAAAAATAGAATAAAAAAATCTTTTCCCATCATAGTCACATGCAGTTGACTGGAGCATTGCTTCATCTAGTCTGAAATATTTTCAGACTAACAAAGTTTATTTAGCTGCTTTTTTTAGTGTCTGCCTTATGTTTTCCACCACTCGACTAGTTGAGATCCCCACAGCGGCGACTAGTTAATGTATTATTTGACTAGTCTGTGCAACCCAGTGTGATAGAGATGTGTGATAGAGCTTTCAGGAGAAATTTCATTTTTCAAATACGTTTAAATTTTTATAATAGATACTGTATATGTGAAGACTAAAAAAGAGAATGTTTAAGATTCCATCTTCAACTTTTAGCCTACTAGCATAAGTCTTTTCAAAACAGCATATACTGCACTACATAGTTTCTTATATTATACTTCATTTGATCTCATGAATAATTCTAATGGATTCAGTTAGATTTCATTCTGCTCCATACTAAAGAAATAATAAGAAATGGTGTGACTGCAACCCCACTCTATAACCCCAGTCTAAACCCTGAATATAAATGGCTCCTTCCTATCTGCTGACAGATGTATATATTCAGCTCAATTGAACCGGAAAGCAAAAAAATGTCTTGAGAGCTGAAAAAGATCAAAAAAGTTGAGAATTTGACACAAAGCGTGATAGAAAGAAATCATGCATGAATGAATCTACCATTTAGTGGTTAGAAAAAAACATAAAAATGTATGTGTGCACACAGACAAACCACACTTACTGAAAAAGGCTCAGATCTATTACAGTTTAATGGACACTGCTATAAATCACTCAACTGTTTCCTTTAGCCAACACTGAACTTATTACAGTCCTACAGCAAGGAAAGAAAGATAATATAAGAAAACTGATAAATGCTGGATTGGTTGTCCTACTGACTCAGAGCTAAAAAAAAAAAAAAAAAAAGGGGCAACTAATATGTGCTAATGACAATCAGAGGTAATATGTCCCTTGAGTATTCACTGTTTTTAAGGATAGCGATATAATAAACTCTCTGGGTTAGGACTCTCTTAAAAGCAAACTCATATTGATGATATTGTAAAAATAATCATTTTCCAAACAGACTATCTTTACAATGTAATTACCATAACTGCATATTAGGATCCAAGAATCGGTAACTCCATGCATGTATCCTTGTTGAGACTCCTTACCCATGTCTGCAGTGACCAGCATTGACTGGTTTTCAGGAAATGAGACATGAGACGCTTGGTCGGGGTCCTGGTCCACACTGTGCTCATCATCATTGGCTTCCTGTTGGCTATGGCTGAGCTCGGAGCGCAACTCTGAAAACTCATCTTCTTCTCTGAGAGAGAGAGAGAGAGAGAGAGAGAGAGAGAGCGAGAAAGAGGTAATAAGGTCAATGTTAAAATGTGATATATTAAACAAGTTTAACAAAATGACAAATGGAGCATTATTGCAATAAAAGAGATCAAAAAATAGTTTGTCTTCTTTTGGT
Organism: Pangasianodon gigas; assembly: GCA_022758105.1. NCBI lineage: Eukaryota > Metazoa > Chordata > Actinopteri > Siluriformes > Pangasiidae > Pangasianodon > Pangasianodon gigas. The sequence continues at coordinate 10,957,021 of CM040480.1, forward strand.
TGTCTATTAGACTAGTCTATCTCTTTTGAAAAGATATGTGATGTGTGTTCTGATGTGTGGAATATATATTTAAAGCAGCCCACAATTCAGTACAAAACAGTGTGATTCAGTGTAATGCAAACAGTTTGTGCCTCCTTCATAGTGACTGACAGGCACACAGAACTGCGTCATTCACAATGGCTGAGGGGCATACAGGCCACCCCTCCTTCACTGGGACTAACAGGCACGTAGAAGCATGGAGGGGGACAGAAAGCGAGTGAGAGAGAAACACAGGAACACAGGAAAGGAAATTAATTTGACTTTATTTCACATGCCTACTTGCAAATATATTCAAAATATATATGTGGGGGTATCTGATGTTACCAATATGTTGCCTCCCAACTTTTGCCTTAAATACCATGGTTTGAAAAATAATAATAATAAAAATTATGTCAAATTCTTAGACTGGTATTGCATTACATTCTTGCCTGAAGTCGAAAGCAAAATAGTTTAATCCACAAAAAAAAATCCATCTACTTTTGTACAGATTTCTTTTGTTCTCATACTAACTTAGACCGCAGGTAAGTTAATTAATTAGTTCAGCCATATTAAAGCCTTATGACATTCCAACAGTAAAACTACTCAGCCAAAGTTGGAATACAGATATAAATTGAGACTTTGTTGTGGTGAAGGGGCTTGTGCATTTTACTTGTCGCAGTGGACAAAAAGAATACCTCTATGAGATATCGAGTCTCAGGAAGGAAAACTCTGAATGTTGTTTGTGTATATACACCAAATAGTAGTTTGGAGTATTCAGCATTCTTGGAGAAGCTGAGCTGGTGCATGAGAGAGCACCTCTTACTGACTCCATAGTGACCCTGGGTAACTTCCTCTGGAGATGCTTGGAGGGGAGTGATTGGAAGGATGGCCTCCTGGATATGAATCCAATCCAAGTGATGAAATGACATTAGACTTTTATGCAAGCCATGGATTGTCAAAAACAACCACTTTGAGCACAAGGTTACTCCTAAGTGTATTTGGCACCAGAGAACCTTGGACCAGGAGTCAATAATCGATTTTGTGATTGTATCATCAGATTTAAGGCCATATGTTTCAGTCACTCAAGTAAAGAAAGAGCTGTTACTTGGTGCTGTGTTAGATTCCTTAATATTTACATTGATATTTACATCTAGATGTGTTAAACAATTTAGAACATGGCACCCAATTTTTAGGTGGGCAAAAGTATTGGAACAGATCTTAAAGTAAATTAAAGTTTACAAAAAAACAACACTTAATACTTGGTTGCATATCCCTTGCTTGGTTTCTCCCTTCAGTTTCCTCTTCAGGAGGTGAAATGCAAGATCAATTTGGTTAAGGTCTGGTGATTGACTTGGCCAGTTTAAAACCTTCCACTTTTTTCCCCTGATGAAGTTCTTGGTTGTGTTAGCTGTGCGTTTTGAATCATTGTCTTGCTGCATGATGAAGTTCCTCCCAATAAGATTGGATGCAAATCTCTGTAAATTGGCAGACAGAATGTTTCTGTAGACTTCTGAATTCATTCTGCTGCTACCATCATGAGTTACATCATCAATAAAGATTAGTGAGCCCATTCCAGAAGCATCCATGCAAGCCCAAGCCATGACACTACCTCCGCCATGCTTGACCAATGAACTCGTATGTTTTGGATCATGAGCAACTCCTTTCTTTCTCCACACTTTGGCCTTTCCACCAGTGTGATAGAGGTTAATCTTGGTTTCAGAACTTTTGTGGCTCATTATCTCTGTATTTCTTTGCAAATTCCTGTCTGGCCATCCAATTATTACTGCTGATGGTAGTGGTTTGTATCATGTGGTATGGACTCTCAATTTCTGCTCTCAAAGTCTTTGAACAGTGGATTGTAACACCTTCACCCCTGCCCTGTGGAAGTTGTTGGTGATGTCACTGACTGTTGTTTTTTTGGTCTTTCTTCACAGTTCTTGCAATGTTTCTGTCAAACTGATCATCTGTCTTCAACAAGGTTGTTTTACTTGGCTGATGTTTTCAGTGTCTGGTTGTTAGTACTCTAGTGGTTTCTTTCTTTTTCAGGACATTCCACATTGCTGTATTGGCTATGCCCAATGCTTGTGCAATGGCTCTGATCGATTTTCCCTATTTTCTCAACTTCAAAATGGCTTGTTTATCACCCACGCTACAAGAATCATTCCAGTGCATGTTAGTTAGGTCTCTGACAGAGAAGATTGCAGCATTAGAGGTGCGCAGCCAGACTCTAGAGACAGTTAGTGAGAGTGAGAGCAGCGTAGTTTCTGTAGGGGAAAGTCTGGATGCCTTAGGCGGAGTTAGTAATCCCCCAACTCCGGCGTTAGAGTCCTCACAGCAGGGCGAATGGGTGATGACTCGGCGGCATAATCGCAAAGCCAAAGTTAACGCTAAGGCTCACCCACGGGAGCCCCACTCCGCTCCGCTTCACGTGTCTAACAGGTTTGCTCTCCTCAGTGAAGCACCCGCTCAGAAACCTGAAAGAGCTCTGGTAATAGGTGACTATCTTGCGGCACGTGAAATTAGCTAGGCCTTTAGGGGCACCAGCAGCACTAGTTAGGTGTATACTGGGAGCCAGGGTGCCGGACATAGCAGGTAATCTTAGGGTCTTAGGCAAGCACAGGTTCTCAAAGATAGTTATTCATGCAGGAGCTAATGATATATACCTTCGTCAGTCAGAGGTTAATAAGAGTAACATTGTAGAGGTGTGTAAACTAGCGAAGGCGATGTCCGATGCTGTAATATGCCCTGGCCCCATCCCAATGTGACATGGCGATGTAGCTTACAGCAGGTTATGGTCGCTGAACTGCTGGATGTCCAGGTGGTGCTCCGAAAACAATGTGGGCTTTATAGATAATTGGACTATCTTTGAGGGCAAGTCTGGCCTTTTAGGGTGGGACGGTGTCCATCCCACTCGGGAAGGTGCTGCTCTCATTTCTTGCAGCATGGCACATAGTCTCAGAACAGGCCTAGTTAATTGGTGACAATCCATGGCCAAGGCCAGGGAACAGACAAGCAGGCTAAACTGACCATCTGCTAGCTGCACTGAGTCGTCACTTAGGTTCCACCGTATTGAGAATGTATCTGTTCCCCGAGCTAAACAAAATTATAGACATACTCAGACAGTTTGTTTTAGTAACCTAATTAACATAAAATTAAATCAAACCGAATGCGTAGCCAGCACCGTTGATCTGAAGCTAGGACTGTTGAATATTAGATCTCTTACGTCTAAAGCGCTTATTGTTAATGAAACCATTACTGATCAGGAGTTTGATGTACTGTGTTTAAGAGAAACGTGGATTAAACCAAACGAGTTTGTAGCATTAAATGAAGCTAGTCCTCCCGGGTACAGTTACATACATCAGCCCCGTCTAACTGGCAAAGGAGGTGTCGCAGTCATCTATAATGATAATCTAGGCGTCACACAAAAACCTAGTCATAAATTCAACACGTTTGAAGTTCTTTATACTAACATGACATACGTAGCCACTAAAAATAAGTCTACCCACGTGATTCCAGTAATTATTATTTACAGACCCCCAGGGTCATATTCGGAATTCCTATGTGAATTTGCAGATTTCATCTCTAACCTGGTTGTTTCCTTAGACAAAGCATTAATTGTTGGAGACTTTAATATTCATTTTGATAATCCAGATGACCCCCTAAGAACAGCAGTTGTATCCATTCTTGATTCAGTAGTGGTTAATCAGAATGTAATAGGACCCACGCACAGTGGTAGTCACACTCTTGATTTAATACTAACATTCGGATTAAATATAGAAAATATAGTCATTTCCACAGTCTGAAGCTATCTCAGATCATTACCTCAACTCATTTAAAATGTGTCTTAATTATAATATATGCACCTTGCCACGTCACCATGTCAAACGTACTTTCACGTCAACAACTGCACAGAGTTTTATCAGTAATCTCCCAGATTTATCAACCATGATTGGATCACTGTCTGATCCCGAAGAACTTGGCCAGGCAACTGAATGCTTAGAATCAACATTCTGCAACTCACTAGATAAGGTAGCTCCACTTAAAAGAAAAATAATTAGGGAGAAAAAGCTAGCACCCTGGTATAGCGATCACACACGAACTTTAAAACAGACCACTCGAAAACTAGAACGTAAAGGGCGTCAAACTAAATCAGTAGTATTTCAAATAGCATGGAAGGAGAGCCTTTTGAGCTATAGGAAAGCTCTTAGTGCTGCTAGATCAATGTATCTCTCCACCCTAATTGAAGATAACAGAAATTATCCTAGATTCTTATTTAATACTGTAGCAAAATTAACTAGGAATAAGACCACAATAGAAACACGCACACAATCGTTATATAGCAGTGATGACTTCATGAATTTTTTCAATGGTAAAATTGAAAATATCAGGCAAAAAATTCAGACTATTAATTTAAAAACGGACAGTTTTATAACTAACCCTGTAGATGACAATATAATAATATCAGATCAGCAATTACAATGTTTTAGCTCCGAGCTCCCCGGACCTGCCTGACCCATCCTGATGCCCTACTTCTGGTTGGAGTTCTCATTGGTTGAGTTCGCTCGCTGCTGCTGGGGGTGGCCCCATATGGACGGCCTGAAGAACCGCTGGATTGCTGGAGATGGTGCCACCTGGGGGCTGTGGAGATGGCTTGGGGATCACATATGGGGAACTGTACTGTAGTGGCTTGGGATTGCGATTGCTGTAGTGGCTTTGGGGCTGCAGTTGCCACGAGCACCTTCGTACTCAGGACTCCATCAGTGGATGGTGGATAGATTTTAACCAACCAGACTTCTTGTGAAAGCTGTGATGAATTTACTGGTTGCACAATTGCACTATTTGTCCATATAGTACACAATAATAGAAGGCATTTATTTATAATTGCACAATCTGTTGCACCCAGATGAGGATGGGTTCCCTTTTGAGCCTGGTTCCTCTCAAGGTTTCTTCCTCATATTGTCTCAGGGAGTTTTTCCTTGCCACTGTCACCTCTGGCTTGCTCATTAGGGATAAATTCACATATTTACAATTTTTTTTTTTAATCCATTTATTTCTGTAAAGCTGCTTTGTGACAATGTCCATTGTTAAAAGTGCTATACAAATAAAACTGAATTAATGCTACAGCATAAAAAGACATTCAAGACAATTGTGTGCTTACAACTTTGTGGCATTAGTTTGGGGAAGGCCCACACATGGGTGTGATAGTCAAGTATCCACATACTTTATAGTATAGTATAGTGTATTTAAGTGTAAAAATGATCATTTAATAGTCTTCCTCCACTGATGAAGCAAAACACTGTCTGATAACTTTAATATGTAGTCACAAAAAAGAAAGGTAGTCAGCAGCAGATAGTACTCCAGGAGCAAGCAGTATAGAGGCAGATAACAGTGCAGCAAGATATCAGGTCAAGCAGACTTTACTGTCTTTCCTCTCAACACAGGCAGACGTTAAGTTGAATGAAACATTGTCAGACAAGAGGATAAGTAACAGAGTGACACAGTCACAGTGCAAGTAACACTGCAAAACTCAATAAATACAATAAATACAGACAATAGTATACTATACTATAAACTATACAATAAGCAAAACAGTAAACACTAGTTTATTTCATGTCAAATTTAGGAGATGATTTAGGAGATGTCTGAAGTTGATTCCAAGCGTTAAATTTGCATTTGGTAGCTGGTCATGGGAATTCTCAATATGCGGGCCAAAAAGGAGTTGATGCTTGAAGGAGGCCATCAGACCTAAACAGACCTATCAGAGAGAGCGGAAACTTTAAGAGTGGCCAAATCAACAATTTGGTACATTCTTAAAAAGAAGGAATGCACTGGCAAGCTCTGCAACACCAAAAGGCCTGGAAGACCATGGAAGACAACTAAAGTGGATGATCGCAGAATTCTTTCCTTGGTGAAGAAAAACCCCTTCACAACATCTGGGCAAGTCAAGAACACTCCCGAGGAGGTAGGCGTATCATTGTCAAACTCAACAATTAAGAGATGCCTTCATTAATGTAAACACATACATGTAAATACAAGTTTACCTCAAGAAGCAAACCACTGGTAACACTCAAAAACAGAAAGGCAAGATTAGATTAGACTTTGCTAGAAAACATCTAAAAAAAAAGCCTGCCCAGTTCTGGAACAAGAAGACTACTGAAGTGCATAGAGCTCTACTTTCTGCTCAGATTCAGTCAAATGCTGCAAAACTGATAGGACGGAACTTCACAGTACAGAAGGATAACACCTCAACTGAGGTGAGACCCTTGAGCAAGGCACCGAACCCCCAACTGCTCCCCGGGCGCCACAGCAAAAAAGGCTGCCCACTGCTCCAGGTGTGTGTTCACTACTGTGTGTGTGCACTTGGATGGGTTAAATGCAGAGCACAAATTCCGAGTATGGGTCACTTCACTTTACATTTTTCACTTTACTTTACAAATCATACTGAGAAAGCAACCCAAGAGCTTCTTAAGGCAAAGAAATGGAATGTTCTTAAATGGCAAATCAGTCACCTGACCTCAACCCAATTGAGTATGCTTTTCAATTACTGAAGACAAAACTGAAGGCAGAAAGACACACAAACAAGCAGAAAATGAAGGCGGCTGCAGTAAAGGCCTGGCAAAGCATCTAAAACTCAGCATTCAGTGATGTCCATGTGTTTCACACTTCAGGCAGTCATTCACTGCAAAGGATTTGCATCCAAGTATTAAAAATAATCCTTATATTTATAATTATGTTAGTTTGTCCAGTTACTTTTGAGCTTGTGAAAATTTGACTGTCAAAAATGGATGTAATTCCTAAATGGTTAATGCAATATTTTTGTTAAACCCCTTGAATTAAAGCTGAAAGTCTATCACATCTTGATTGCTTCATTTCAAATCCATTGTGGTGGTGTACAGAGGCAAAATTACGAAAATTGTGTAACTGTCCAAGTACTTTATATCTAACTGTATATTATGTACATATTCATTCTCTTGATTGATATGGCTGTATTTTATTTGTGTAGGTAAGTATCAAATTTAGAGCATCTAGAGTTTGTCATCAATATTCAAAATCTAGCTAGCACCATGCTAGTTAGTTATTTTCGGTAACTCTTACTTTTCATAAGTAGCTAACAATGTGTGCTTGAGACTCTATGTATTTACAGTTAGGTCCATAAGTATTTGGACAGTGACACAATTTTGGTAATTTTGCCTCTGTACTCCACCACAATGGATTTGAAATGAAGCAATCAAGATGTGACTGAAGTGTAGACTTTCAGCTTTAATTCAAGGGGTTTAACAAAAATATTGCATTAACTGTTTAGGAATTACAGCCATTTTTTTACAGGCTCAAAAGTAATTGGACAATTGACTGATAAGCAGTTTCATGGCCAGCTGTGGCCTGTTTCCTTCTTATTCCATGATAAATTAAGGAGATAAAAGGTCTGGAACTGATTCCAAGTGTTGAATTTGCATTTGGTAGCTGTTCATGGGAACTCTCACTATTGCAGTCCAAAGAGGTGTTGATGCAAGTGAAGGAGGCCATCATTAGGCTGAAAAAACAAAACAGACCTATCAGAGAGATAGCAGAAACTTTAGGAGTGGCCATATCAACAATTTGGTACATTCTTAAAAAGAAGGAATGCACTGGTGAGCTCAGCAACACCAAAAGGCCTGGAAGACCACAGAAAACAACTAAAGTGGATGATTGCAGAATTCTTTTCTTATTGAAGAAAAACCCCTTCACAACATCTAGCCAAGACAGGAACACTCTGGAGGAGGTAAGTGTATCATTGTCAAAGTCTACAATCAAGAGCCAACTTCATGAATGTAAATACAGACAGTTTACCTCAAGATGCAAACCGCTGGTAACACTCAAGAACAGAGAGGCCAAATTAGACTTTGCTAAAAAAAACCTCTTTTAAGGAAGAAGAAAAAAAAAAAAAAAAAAAAAAGCCTGACCAGTTCTGATGCAAGATTAACTTGTACCAGAATGATGGGAAGAGAAAAGTATGGAGAAGGAAAGGAAGGGCTCATGATCCAAAGCATACCACATCATCCGTCAAACATGTGGAGGAAGTTTTATGGCATAGGCATGTATGGCCGCCAATAAAACTGGGTCACTGGGGTTTATTGATGATGTGACTGCTGATAGAAGTAGCAGGATGAATTCTGAAGTGTATAGAGCTATACTTTCTGCTCAGATTCAGTCAAATGCTGCAAAACCGATAGGATAGTGCTTCACAGTACAGATGGATAACAACCCAAAACATACTGTGAAAGCAGCCCAAGGGCTTGGAAATGAAATGTTCTTAAATGGCGAGTCAGTCACCTGACCTCAACCCAATTGAGCTGCTTTTCACTTACTGAAGACAAATCTGAAGGCAGAAAGACACACAAACAAGCAGCAACTGAAGATGGCTGCAGTAAAGGCCTGGCAAAGCATCTCAAGGGAGGAAACTCAGCATTTGGTGATGTCTGTGGGGTCCAGACTTCAGGCAGTCATTGACTGCAAAGGATTTACCTCCAAGTAATAAAAATAATCCTAATATTTATGATTATATTAGTTTGTCCAATTACTTTTGAGCCTGTGAAAATGGAGGGACTCTGTAAAAAAAAATGGCTGTAATTCCTAAACGGTTAAAGCAATATTTTTGTTAAACCCCTTGAATTAAAGCTGAAAGTCTACACTTCAGTCACATCTTGATTGCTTCATTTCAAATCCATTGTGGTGGAGTACAGAGGCAAAATTACCAAAATTGTGTCACTGTCCAAATACTTATGGACCTAACTGTATTATAACAACAATCTAGTAACAATATGTATTTGTGCACATTAACGGCAGGCTCACAGGCTAATGACTAACAGTAACAACACAAACTTCTCTAGTGCAGCAGGATGCTGTGGTGGGGTTTTATTAGGGGGCCAAACACCGAAGGTGCATAGGCACCCTATTGTTATTCTACCTTTTCTTCTTATTATTATTCTTCTTCCGCTTCCTATTCTTCTGGCTAGGATGTCTACGGCAGCCCATAGAACCGTCTGGCTGCCATTTGGCACACTGACTGGGGAGGGTCTAAGGAACATTCTGACCAAATCTGGGCCAAGTGGTCCCAATGCTCTAGTGCCACCATTGGTTAAATTTTGGCCTAATTTGGAAGTAGGTTTATGGTCATAACTTTTGAACCATGTGGTGAAAAGTTAAAAGCCAGGCATACCTGAATTCCCTGGAATTTTGATTACTCCAAACGGTTTGCCCATAATGGGCCAACAAATCTAACGGTGACGCTGCCAAACAGGAAATGAAGCTGTATCTCAGCAACGACTTTGTGCACCAACATAAATCTTGGTAGACATCTTTAGGACCACGACCTGAGGCTATGCAACAAATTTCATGACAGCATCACCTACTGCTCAAAAGTTACAATAACATGCCAAAAATGTTTCCATCTAACTGCCATTTTTGCTACTCCTCCTCCAAATTTTGTCCAATCTTCACCAAATTTGGCTCATGTCATCTTGAGACATATCTGAACAAAAGTGATCAAAGGAATTTTAATATTCAAAACTGTTCTCCTGTAATGCGCTGGCAAATACAAAAAACAGGATGTGAGGGTGTATCTCAGCAATGTATCTATGTATCCTCATGAAACTTGATAACTGTTTTCAGGAACATGCCCTGAATGTACCTAAGAAGTTTCGTGACTGTGTCACCTTGTGGTCAAGAACTGTTACAACTTTCAATTTTTCCCTTATATCATTTGAAGAATTTGTGATAAATTAACAGTTAATTTCTCCTATAATTCCCTGGAGTATACTAAAGTGAACACACACCAAATTCAAGTGTACTTCCTGTCGACCATCTTGGATTTTGTTAAAAACTGTTTTTCACTGCTACTCCTCCTAGAAACTTTGCCCAATCATCACCAAATTTGCACACATCATCTTCAGAGTAATCCTCACAAAATTTATCAAGAGATCAAGAGATAAATTTTGTCAAATTTGGTAGGCATCTTCAGGACCACGACCTGAGGCTATGCAACAAATTCCGTGCCACCTACTGGTCAAAAGTTACAATAACTGTAACTTTACAATACAATAAAAATGCTTCCATCTAACTGCCACTTTTGCTACTCCTCCTCCAAATTTTGTGGAATCTTCACCAAATTTGGCTGACATCATATTGAGACCTGTCTAAACTTGCACAAAGTGGGGAAAGAAGGCTCAGACTGATGAGAAAAAAAACAACAATACCTTAGCTATTTTTAAATTGCAAGAAAAAAAATTTTAGGTCAGAGCAGTAGCAATCACGACCACAGGTCCAAGTAGCAACAGACAACACCACAGGTCACAGCAGTAGTGGCAGATGCAGCAGCAATACCAGCCAGCTGCCCATTTGTTCATCTAGACCTTTCCTCCTACATTCAGAGAATGCCACCACTGTCCGTGGTCAAAAACATACACATCATGAGTGAAACTACAAATCACTCTTGAATCCCTTTGCCTAAAGTCATGGCTCTGCTTTCCTTTGATTTCAATAATTGTAGCGTATCTGTCAATGTGCAGCTCACCGTGTCTGGGTGATTTACCTCTGAAAATACTGCTTGCGGCTTTAATTTTAATTAAAGTTATTGTGGACAGTGTACATCTTGTATCTCTGTTTTCATTTATGTGAACCTCATTTTCTTATAATGCTGGAATGGCTAGTAGTCAGTCTAACTGGATGGCTGCTCCAGCATCCTAGCCAACTTATTTAGATTAACTAGTTAGTTAGTAAGTTTGTGTAGGCCTTCACCCATTTTAATGATATTAACACTAAATTGTTTTGAATGGAGTCAGACAAGTAACTATATACTTAGCAATTTGTAATGAAAGTTTTTTTTGGTTAACAATGTGTCTGATGTGTTTTAGTTCAATTGTGATAAAATGCAAATGTTATGTTATTTTGAAAATGTTATTTTCAACTTCTAAACTGAAGTTGATAACCAATAACCAATTCATATGTAGAAAATGTAAGTAATCCAGCTCAAAGCCAGAGGCAACGCGACAATGCTCCGTCACAATTTGTGAGCCGCACAAAATTTTTCCGAGTTTGCACTCATTACTCACTCCAGTTTAAAAAAAAGGTTTGCCTGGTCAAGAACATAAACATATGTGTAAGTCAATGGAGCAAAGCCACATACATCGGGTCTCCAGGGAATGTGGGTATAAAGCGGCTTTGACATGAAGTTTCTACAGGAAAACAATGCCGCTCATTCAGCAACTGGCTGCTTAACCTCTTCATGCGTAACAAAGTCCCCACTCTTCTTCCGCATTTCCTTCAGCATCGTCTCCATCGATTAGTAGAAAGCTTGTGGCAAGGAAAATGACAGATATCCGGAGGGACAGGTAGCATCAAAGAAGGTGGGGGAAAAAGTTGTTCTGATGCTTGTTAACTAGATTACAGTGTGGTGCCATGACACTCCGATGTTGTGTAAAACAAACAAACAAACAAAAAAGATCTCAATCAACTACTAATATTTTGCAACACCTTTTACCTGAATGATTAATAGGACTGAAAGTTTATTAGAACGCACTGAGTACAAGTTCTTTCAAACACAAGGGCTTAGATGTCAAATTAATCATTTTAGTGCAAGTCACATAGTGGCTGGGGAAGCCAGTGCAAGAACAGTGTTTAGAGAGTCCAAAGCTGCACTGATGAGGAAATGAATGACATATTTTTGATCGGATATATTTGCAGACTACACACAAACTGCCCCAAGCATGAAGTGGCAGGAATTTTAGCCTGATTTTAGCTTTCCTGCATTTTCAGAATCAGAAACAACTTTCTGAATTTCAACTGTCTGGAAACACTGGAGCAATTAACACTGTTACTTAGACATTTTTGGAGGTTCTGTAGAGTCAGTGCATGATCAGATGAAAATTGAACACTTAAATTTTTCCCTTATGCTACATTAACCACCCTGGTAACATTCTTCTCACTGAAAAACTAGCAATTTTCTTAATTGTGCAAATTTATACAGATTTATGATCATTTTAAGAGTTAACTGTGCATATTGAGAATCTAATATTGAAATTGCGCACACTGGTATTCAGACACAACTTCAGACTTAAGAGCTAGTCAGAAGTTTCATGAGTTTTACAAATGCAGAGTGGGGTGAACAGAGGTGTCTCAGATGATTGACACAATTCTGACCTTGGAATTAAACGCACTTTTCTATGTCGGCTCAGTATTAAATCCAGCACCACTGTCTGACAGTTTGATGTAATCACAGTATGTCATGCTAAAATTTATGTTTTGGCTGTAAATGCACTCAAAAAACTATGGAATGCCATTCGAGACCAATATTACATACATAAATATTACACAATTCATTAATATCTTCCCTTTAAAATCCACAAAATCCTCCTCCTTCCATTAGAGGAGACAGTGTCTTAATCTGAGACATTGCTTATCTTAAGGACAAAACTTTTTTCTTACAACAGATAACCCTGAATGGGTGGCAGGTCCTTCAGTGCCATGGTCCTCAAAATGTGACACTTTTGTTGTTTTCTCAGTACAATGAAACATGTCCTAAGTCCTATTTTATGGTAATTGCACACACACTACCAGTGTAGTATATAAAAAGCAGGTTGAAAAATGCTGAAGTATTCCTTTAAGGAGAGCAGACCTGATGGTGGTGCACTGCAGCAAGCCAATCTTCTCATTGAGTTCAGCGATGATGCTGTGGAGCTCAGTTATCCTCTCCTCATAGTGCAGTGACTGCTCCTGCACCTTCTCATGTTCCCGCAGAAAATGAGACTGTTCACACTGCACACACACAAATACATTTTAACAATTTAGTTGTATCCACTCAACAAAGCAGTAATACTGGACATAAATAACAAAAGGTGCAAAGGTGCATATGTAATAGCTGGCAATAATAGCAGACACTGAACAGTATTTTGCTAGCCATTTAGCTCTCTTTTTGGGCACCAAAACCAGCTGTAACCCCCTAATGACCAACCTATGGACATGACCTAGGCTGCCCAAAAAGAGGAAGACTAATGGTCTGCACCTATTATGGATGGTACTATACAGACTACCTAAAGATGGCTGTGGATGTAAAGACAGTGTAAAGACTGCAATTGCTAAGAATAGTTTACACTCAAGTCTCTATCATTGAACAGTTAATAATTTCAGTTTGATATGATAGACTTAAAGTTAAAACTCTACTGATGCTCATATCTACATTCCTGTTAACATAATTAACAATTTTTTACTCTACTGTATACAATTATAGAAGAGAAATTATATATAATCACACTATCCGGTGTCACCCAGAAGTGGATGGGTTTCCTTTTGAGTTTGGTTCCTCTCAAGGTTTCTTCCTTTTGTCGTCTCAGGGAGTTTTTCCTTGCCACCATCACCTCTAGCTTGCTCATTAGGGATAAAGTTAAAATTTTAATTTTAATTATATATCCAGAAAAATTTATATATTAGGCTAAGTGCTGGAAACCCAGAATGAAAGAGTCTGGTGGGGAGGACTAATATAGTTTTCACCATGAATTTCAGAATGTACTCATTGAGTGCAGTGTTCTTGATGAATGAATGAGATACAGACTGGTCAGCACGGAGGAGACAGTTTCCCCTGTAATTTCAATTCAGTCCAGTTTTCCTCCTAAACCCAAGGAAGATGGGGATCTGCCTCCCTGGCCAATGGCACCTTGTATCTCTTTAAGCCCAAACATAGAGCAGAGTGAGCCAATTCCCAAACAGCTCTGTCATCTTTGTTCAGCATGTTCAGAAGGTGGGCTATCTGTGTGCTGGTGTAAATCCATGTTACATTCAATGTCCCAGGGGTGGGACATTGAAAAATAATGTCCTGGGCATGCTCGGGGGTTGGGTTTCCAACCCAATCGTGCACACACACTGTGGACAATTTAAAGATGCCGATCAGCCTAGAACGCATTGCTTTAGACTGGGGGAGGAAACTAGAGTACCCAGAGGAAACCACTGAAGCACAGGGAGAGCATGCAAACTCCACGCACACAGGGGGGAAGCAGAAATCGAACATCCAACCCCGGAGGTGCAAGGCAAACGTGCTAACCACTAAGCCACCGTGCCCCCTCAGGACATTCCATATTGTGGTACTGGCTATGCCCAATGCTTGTGCAATAGCTCTGATCAATTTTCCCTCTTTTCTCAGCTTCAAAACAGCTTGCTAGACAGCTCTCTGATCTTCATGTTGGTTTATCCTTTTTAACAACAAATGCATGCTTCACAGTCGAAACCAAGAGTAGACATTCAGACCTATTAATTGTTTAAACAATCAAAACAACCAATAACAGGGCACACCAGGGCAACAAGAAACACCTATCAGTCATGTTCCGATATATTTGATTTGAAAAATGGGTAGGTTCAAGCAAAAGGTGCCATATTTTAAGTTGTTTAACACATCTAGATGTAATTATAAGGAAAAAAGGCTCAAATTCTGGTCTATGATCTCATATTCATCTTTTGATCTCAAAGCCAAATGTCTTCAGCCTATAGCGAAAACAAAAGTATTGGCTTTTTGTTCCAATACTTTTGGAGGGGATGGGACGTTTCTTGGAAAGAGTACACACATTGTAAATTTTTGTACTTTTGTAAATAAACGGGGTGCGTCAGTTTTTGAGTGATACCTCCGGTCCCCCTCTCCTTTAATACAAGGCAGTACAATTTGTGTTTTTCACCTCCAGAGCTGACCATTCTAGAAATAAATCTGTCCTGGCGTGCATGTTCTAAATAATACTTTCCACTCTGGAGGCTAACTGAACATCATTGACAGACTGGCACATCCACTTTAGCCACTAATGAAATTAATTTAAGGTAATTAACTGTGCTCAATAGACAACCAATTTTAGTGCCTGTTTGAAGTGGTGATGGGTGAGTGAGACATTTTCCACAGATGTATTTCCTCTAGTGACCTAATCATGACACCATGAGTCAGAGTTCCAAATGCATCTCTAAAATATTCTGTCAATGCATAATCCCATACGGCACCTACTACATTAACGATGACAGTTACAACAGGTGTGGTTACTTAGATTGTGAAAAAAGGCAACAGGCTGGTGTTCATTGGCATTCACCTGCAACCTGCCGCCATCATGCGACACACACACAAACACAGAGAGAGAGAGAGAATCAATAATGCAATAATACTCCAGAAACAAAACCTCAAGGCAGGACAAAGAAAAAACAAACAAAGTGAGAAGTATTTCTCATTAGTACAAAAGTAGACACACAAACAGTTCAAGGCAGCCATGCATGCATACATCAGTTCATAATAAAGCATCCACACTGTAAGGCATGTAGCTAAATTTTAAATAATTCACCATGTTAGGCCTTGATACAGACTGAGTGACTAAGTAATAGAATATAAGAACATACCCTAATGCAGCACTGCCAACAAACGTTCAGCCACCTGCAACATTACATCAGCAAATGTTCTATAGTGTTCTACTGCAGACTGTCACACACTATACTGATAGATGGCAGAATTAGCAGCAGTGGAATTAGCTACTGAGTGCCTCTGGGATTTCAATTCATCTCATGTTAACTTAATCACTGCAACTGCTGGAGATAAAGCATAGAGAACTGCCCTGTTCTCAGAGAGAAAGACAGTAACTTCTTGTAAAGACAATAACCTTGGAAGCATAAGCCAATAGGAACACGAAAAGACAAACAAAAATGTAGAAATACTCAGAAAGTTTGTTCTAATAATGTAATTAACATAAAATTAGATCATTTCACAAGCACAGCCAGCACATCTGATCTGAATCTAACATGCTTGCTGTAGATGAAACTATAATTAATCAGGGATTTAATGTACTTTGTTTACCATAAACATGGATTAGATCAAATGAGTATGTACCATTAAATGAACCTAGTCCTCCCAGATACAGCTATATACACCACCCTTTTCTAACTAGCAGAGGAGCAGGAATTATTTATGATAACACTTTAGGTGTTAAGCAGAAATCTGGATATGGATCGTGTTCTGAATTTCTACAGGAATTTGCAAACTTTATCTCTAACCTAGTTGTTTCAATTGAAAAAGCAGTAATTGTTGGAGATTTTAATATACATTTTACTAATCTGCAAAACCCGGAGCAACGTTTTTGTCTATTTTAGACTAAGTAGGAATCAGTCAAACATATAACAGGACCCACTCATTAGTGGACACACCCTTGATACTGCTATTTGGATTAAATATAGATAATAGTCTGCTGCACACTTCTCAACAGTATCACCTTCGAGCAGATCACCACCAACGAAGGCTGGCCTAAGGGAGACTGGACCCAGGTCATAGCACCCTTCCTCTCGAGAGAAGCTCAGTTGGCTTACTATGCCCTCCCACAGGGAGATGCCACCGACTACAACGTGCTGAGGGAAGAAATTCTGGTGTGCTGTGGATTATCCCCCACCAATGCGGCCTACATGAATGCGCACCACCAAGAGGTGGCTGTAGCCGGAGCGGCGGACAGCAATTGAGGTCACTGAGCAGAATACTGCAGAACAGCCCACAACATGAAATCAGAACCAGATCCAAAATCGACCTGCTGATGCACCTGACCCACTCGCACCCAGGGGAGTGTGGCCATCTGGGGGCCTGCAACACCATAGAAAAACTAAGGGACCGCTTCCACTGGCCAGGTATGGAGGTAGAAGTACAAAACTTCTGCCAGCGGTGCCAGCACACCTCCCCCAAGAAGCCCACACCTGCCCTGTTCATTCTGCTTCCCATCATTGGTGTGCCCACCACCAAGGGTGGACATGGACCTCATAGGGCCGCTCCCAAAATCCGCTCAGGGCCATGAATACATACAAGTCATTGTAGACTATGCCACCCGGTACCCTGAGGCAGTCCCACTCCGGAAAGCCACCTCATGTAACATCGCCAGGGAACTCGCCAGCCAAGTAGGGATCCCCAAGGACCTCCTAACTGACCAAGGTAACTGACCAAGGCCCTTTGTCTCCAAGTTGATGTCTGATCTCTGTCAGTTGTTGTAGGTTAAGCAAATCAGGACGTCTGTCTACCACCCACGGACAGACGGCCTGGTCGAAAGGTTTAACGAAACACTGAAGAGGATGCTGCAGCAGGTGGTAAAAGAAGAAGGGATGAACTGGGACCTCCTCCTGCCCTATGTCCTGTTTGCGGTCCATGAAACACCACAGGCATCCACAGCCTTTACCCCGTTCAAGCTCCTTTTCGAGAGGACACTGTAAGATCTACTAGACATGGCCAAGGAAGCATGGGACAAGCAGCCATCCCTGTTCCGCTCCGTGATCAAATATGTCCATAATATGCAAGAGCGAATTGAGCTGGTAGCTCCATCATAAAACACACGGAGGAAGCACAGGCGGAACAGAAACGGAACTACAACCGGCCAGCCCAACCCGACGAGTTCCAGCCGGGTGACCGGGTGCTCCTCCTGCTGCCCATTGCAAACTGCAAGTTCTTGGCCCAGTGGCAGAGCCCATACACAATCCTCAAACGTGTGGGCCCAGTGAACTACCTCCTGCAACAGCCAGGTAAGAAGAAAAACACACAACTATACCATATCAACCTACTTAAAAAGTGGATTGAACCTGCTCCTGCCTTGTCAGTCTCTGTTGATGTTTAACCAAACCGCCAGGGCATACCTTTGTCCAAAAGGGAGAAGATGGATCCACCCAGGTGGATGACCAGGTGGAGCGCCTGGGGAGAGCCTGGTTTATCTCGACCCTCGAACTTACAAAAGGCTACTGGCAGCCCTAGCCCTGGACACAAAACCCAAGACTGCGTTCAGCACCTCCAGCAGCCACTGGCAGTTCTGGGTTCTCCCCTTTGGGCTCCATGGAGCACCCACAACATTCCAGCGACTCGTCCTATGTCTACGCCAGCAGTTTGCAGCAGCCTATTTGGACAATGTCATGATCCACTCACGCAGATAGTTGGACCACTTGTATCATCTCAGGGAGGCTCTGAACGAGCTCCAAAAAGCTGGACTAACAGCAAACCCATGAAAGTGTCACCTGGGGCTGACCAAGGCACAGTACCTGGGTTACTGCATCGGCCGGGGCCTGCTGAAACCCCAGGAAAGAAGATTGAGATGGTCAAACAATACCCACGACCCACTTCCAAGTGACAGGTATGTGCCATCTTGAGGTTGGCATGGTATTACAGAAGGTTTGTCCCTATCTTCTCCTCTCTAGTCTCCCACCTCTCAGACCTAACAAAAAAGTGGCAACTACACCAGGTGTGATGGTCCAAGGCAGAGGAGTAGACATTCTAGACTGATCATCCTTTCACTGTGCACATGGATGCTTCAGAGATGGGCCTGGGTGCTGTACTCTCCCAGACCTTCAATG
Organism: Pangasianodon gigas; assembly: GCA_022758105.1. NCBI lineage: Eukaryota > Metazoa > Chordata > Actinopteri > Siluriformes > Pangasiidae > Pangasianodon > Pangasianodon gigas. The sequence continues at coordinate 10,975,393 of CM040480.1, forward strand.
GGGAAGAACACCCGGTCCTGTGCGTGAGTGGAAAAGTGACCCCCACAAAACGGCGGTACACCACCATGGAATGAGAAGCCCTGGCCATAAAGTGGGCCATTAAGGAATTGAGATACGACGTCTCAGGCAGACACTTGACCCTGGTCACGGACCATGCCCCTCTTCAGTGGATGGCAAAAGCAAAAGATAGTAATACCCGAATAACCTGGTGGTTCCTGTTGTTGCAGGATTTCTCGTTCCAGATACAACATCGAGCGGCGGTCAGCGCCATTTCAGCACCACTGTTGTGGACTGCAGAAGAGCACAAGGCCACGTGGCGGGGGAATGGAGCACGGCTGGTGGCAGATAATCACCGTGGCTCCTCATCCTCTCAGAGAAGGCTGGAGAGGAAGGGTGAAGCAACCTCACAGTCCATTCTGTTCTTTGTCTTTCAGACAACAATGACAGCGACAACAACAACGCTCTCCCTCTGCGACACAGTGAGAGCCCTCACCCCCGCTACCTACGGAAGAGTCCCAGACCTCACACCACTGCCACACTCTGCTACCAGGCCGCACTGCTCCGCCCAGGCCACAGAAACCATGACCACGCTCCTCTCTAATACATCCCTCATAGCCTGCTGCCCCTGGAGACAGCATCCCACACTGTTTCTGCACTCCCATCCTCTCTCTTTCCCAGCATCTAAAGAAATAAAAGCTTTCTTAACCACCAGCCCAGCCTCTGTCTGCGTTCTGCCTGCCGCTGCTGCGAGTTGCTACATCACACTTCCCCAGTCTAAAATTATTTCAGATCACTACCTCATTTCATTTAAAATGTGCCTTAATCATAATATATGCACTTTGCCACACAACCACATCAAGGGTACAATCATGTCAGCTACTGTACCCAGCTGTATTGAAAATCTCCTAGATTTATCAACTTTGGTTGACCATCTGACCCCACAGAACTTGATCAGGTGACTGAATGCTGAAGTGAACTTTCCACAACATCCTAGATAACGTACCTCCACTTAAAAGAAAAATAATTAAATAATTATTTATAACCATATACACCTTAAAACAGACCACTGCTTCTAGATAAGCATCCCTCTCCAACCTAATAGAAAACAGCAAAAATAATCCTAGATTCTTATTTAACACAGTAGCAAAGTAATTTGTTTTAACTGGAAAGAGAGATCTGAGATATGGACCAAAACGTTTCACCATTAGGCTGACCAGTCCCATCTCACTTGCCTGAGTAGTGGGAGGATGTACTACCTATTGGCCAAGTTTCATGTCTCTACAACCTATGGTTTGTCTGCACAATTTGCTTTAATGGAAGAAAGAATAATAATCATAATTAAAGCTGCAAGCAGCATTTCTGGGGGCCAAGCACCCAGACTCTGTGAGCCGCACATTCACAGATGCGTTACAATTGTTGTATAAGCAATCAAAGGAAAGCAGAGCCATAACTATAGGCAAAAGGAATCAAGAACGATTTGTAGTTTAATGTTTTTGCCAATCCATTATGGGAGAACAGACTGAATATTAGAGATCCTTTGATGACTTTTGTTCAGACAGGTCTCAAGATGATGTGGGCCAAATTTGGTGAAGATTGGACAAAATTTGGAAAAGGAGTAGTTAGCATGTTGTTGTAACTTTTGACCAGTAGTGGAGCTGTCATGAAATTTACTGCATAGCCTCAGGCCATATTGTTTATAAATGTCAACATGTTTTTGATAATTATTGAGGTTCACACTCTGCTGAGTGGTTTGACACCAAATTTCTGAAGAGTGGCCTAGTCCTAGGACTAGTTTGCAAAAGAACATTTTGCATATTACGCAAATTCTCAAATTAAGTGGTCAGAGCTAAATGATACAAAAGGAAATTCGGACTCATACTAAATGAATTTTCACTGTACACCTTGTATTCCAAGAGAATACTTGTGCTTGTTTTTGTATGCGCAAACATGAATAGCGTCCCCAGTGGCCAATTTGAGTGAGATTGTATCAGATAGTAGTGGGTCCAAAAGTAGTGGTTGCAAAAGTAGATTTTGCATATTATACAAATTTGCAAAAAAATTTAAGCAGGTGGCACAAAATAGTTCTTGCAGGAGACCCCAAGGAATAAGTAACAAAGAGAATTTTCACTGTAGGAATTATAGTATTTGAATTATAAACCAAAATATAAAATGCTTCACTATAGCGCCACCATTAAGCTGATCAGGCTTATCTCTCTTTTCTGAGTAGCAGGAGGGAGTACTACGTACTGACCAAGTTTCATGTCTGTAGGACCTGTGGTTTGGTCTGCACAATCAGTTTTAGTGGAAAAGAGGAAGAAGAAGAAGAAGAAGAAGAAGAAGATAAATATAGCCACAAGCAGCAATCTGGGGGTGGGGAAGGTGTGGCTGGCAAGCAGATCAGTTCTTGCCAAGTTGCATAAAACACTAAAGCAACCATAGATGAACATACTATTAAAATTTCATGATGGTACCTTAATGCTAAAACTGTGAAGTGTATGCTGCAATGTGATTGGCTGATGGCCCCCATGTTTTTGAAGTAATCTAGTCAAGAGTAGAAATCCACTCACAGATTAGCACACCAATGCATTACAAACAACAAATTTTAGCTTCATTTGAGCAAAATGAGCAATCGTTATAAAACTTGAATTCTAAGTCCCTCTAGTGGCCAAGAAAAAAAATCCTGCACGGTCAATCAAATTGGCCCTTGGGGGGCGCTGTTCAGTTTTTTCCACTTATAAACAAGCATATCTCATGTAAAAGTGGACAGTGAAAATTTTCTGCAATTTGATTAATATGCAAACCTATCTTTTGCAAACTATTCCTAGGATTTTTGCCAGATCTTCCAAACTGTGATGTCAAATTACTCAGCAGAGTCTGTCCATCAATAATTATTAAAAATCTGTGGATAAGAAAATAGATTTGTAAAGCATGTGTCTGCTGAATATCAGTCAGTCACTTCATGATGGGGCTTAATTTACTCAAACAGCAATAACACATGATAGGTGTTTATGCACAAGACTTGAAAAGCATATTCAGGGCTATATTCTGAAGCCGTGCTCTAAAGCTGGGGTGTGGCTTCAGGGGGCGTGATTAAATACAAGCACAATTTTCTCACATACGATACATCTAATAGAAATGAAATGCTCTTATAACCACCTAAGACAAGCTAGGAACCATCAGGGATACCATAGGCACCACCTGACAATGGCCTATCAACCCATCAGCCACACCAGGGAGTTGTGTTGGCTGTGCAATCCCTCTGCATTTTCTTCAGGAAATGCACTTTTCTAGTTAGGGGGCCAGGCACCAAAGGTGAGTAGGCACCCTATTGTTATTCTACCTTTTCTTCTTCTTCTTCTGGCTAGGTTGTCTATGGTAGCCCATAGAACCGTCTGGTAAAAAGCTGTGAAATTTGGCACACTGATTGGGGAGGATCTAAGGAACATTCTGACCAAACTTGGGTCAAGTGCTGCCAACGCATCACACTACTGGTACGGAAACTCACTAGAAAACGCTTTGACAATTAAAACAAAACATAATCATCAGAGAATTCCAAAAAATGAAATGAATAATTCTAAAAATGCACTACAGCAAATAAATTGGTCAAAGTGAAGACGTTAAGAACAGTAGTAATATGTTTCTCACAACTATTAATAAAGTAATATTCTCCTTTACTAGGAAGGTTAAAAATAAATCCAGACAAAAGAATACTTCACCATGACTCAATAGCTGTGTTTACATGGACACTAATAATCCGATCGTAATTGGACTAGAAGCACAATCAGATTTAAAAAGTCACATGTAAACACGTCAATCGGAATGAGTTGGCCAAAACCGATTAAAATTTCATTCGGATCGTAAGGGGTGGTTTAAACCTTTTCTAATCCGACGGAGAGGACATTGATTTAAATTGCTTCATAAATACATGCAGTACCGCACAAAACATCACGCGCAAGAGAGTGGCTGCTAGTATCTGCATGTTGGAACAGCGGGAAACGTGTATTCGTGCACTGTGCGCATGTCAGAAGATCAAATCCGATTCTGTTATGTAATATCAACCCGATTACTTTATTCAGCGTTCTTGTAAACACTGCGATCGGATTAATCAATCTGATTGATTTCATTCCGATTGAAACAAAAAGTGTCCATGTAAACATGACTATTGATGCCCCTTGGCAACAAATGAAAGAGCGAGATTTGGCATTGAAAAGAGCACTTAAATCAGATCATTTTTACATCCCTAAGAAATAAAGTAGCTAGGAACATAAGGAAGGCTAAAGCTGAGTTTTATATCAGAATAATTGACGATGCAAGGGGTAATGGGAAACTTATCTGGAAAAATCTTATTAAAATAACTGGAAGAAATACTGATCATAGAACAAATGAAATTGAACTCAAAGGTAACGGAATTTTAAGTCAGGATCAGGAAATGATAGCAAACACTTTCAATAATTTTTTTACAAACTCAGTTGAGGAGCTGGCCAAGAGCTTCTCTTCCAGAAATATGTGTAACCCAATCAATGATGATAAACCAATTTTTAGAATATATGAAATATCTGAATCTGAAGGGATAAATAAGTTATTTCAGAGATTGAAAAGCAAAGGATGCATATGGTTTAGATACTACATCTTTAAAATCATATAAGAATATTTTAGTTTGTCCTATCTCTCATCTGATTAATCTCTCAATTATGCAAGGCATTTTCCCAGATCCCTCGAAGTCAGCCATTGTAACACCAGTGATCAAACAACTGTAGGAAACTACAGACCTATTAGCTTACCTGAATGAGGGACACACCCCTTTGCATCCAATGCAAACAGGAAGCAAAGTGTACATGTTGGTAATAGTCATTCAACATATCTTAATTCTAATATTGGAATTCCTCAGGGGTCAATTTTGGGCCCTATTCTGTTTAGTTTATATATTAATGATTTGCCTTTAGTCTGTCAATCTGTTAACATTCAAATGTATGCTGATGACACAGTTCTCTATGTGCATGCTAAAAACAATTAAGAAGCAAAAAATTTAACTGAAGCCTTGGTTTATGTTTCTGACTTTTTAAGTAATTCATATTTACATTTGAATATAAGCAAAATTGTTTGTATGTTCTTCTCACAAAAATCTACAGTGACTCCCCATCCTGATGTATTTGTCAGAGGAGAAAAGCTCAAGGTTGTGTCTGATTTTTGTCTGATCTTGGGGTTATTTTAGACTCTCATTTGCCATTTCGAAAGCAGGCCAAAAAGGTGGCCAAAACCATTAAATTTAATTTGGCTAACTTTAGGCATACAAGACCATACCTAACAACAGAGGCAGCACAGCTTTTCATGCATTCTATGGTCTTCTCTCATATCATATATTGCTTCACTAGTTACTCACAAGCAAGCATAACAATTTTAAAACCAATTGAATCCCTTTATAAACAGACACTTAAAATACTTGATCAGAGAACTACTAGTTTCCATCATTGCAATATAGTACAAAAATATAATCCATGAAGTTTTAACAATTTTAAACATTTTGCTGATGCTTGCTTGATTTTTAAGATCTTAAATGGATATGCACCTCCCCCATTAAACCAGTTTATAATGCAGAAGGATAATAGTGGAAGAGTAAGAAAGAGCAACTAATAGAGGTGACTGTTGCACAATTTAGACATACTACATTTGGACAATCAGTCTTTTCAGTTAGAGCCATTCATTATTGGAATTCTCTACCAATTGAGTTAAGAGAGAGTACAAATTATCTAACATTTAAATATAAACTAAAGATATGGCTAAAAGCAAACCAAATTTGTAATCATATGTAAATAAACCATCTTATCTCTGACATTGCCATTATCATCTTTAGTAGTGGTTATATATGTATCTGTTGAATTGGTATTATTCTTTTTTGATGTTTCTGTTTTGCTGTATGTTTAAATCTGCTTTGTTTGTTTGTTTGTTTGCTTTTTGTATCATTACTTAATCATGGATATGTTTCAGTTGTACTGTTTTATTGTATTGATACATGTTCGTTATTTGTGATAACTTATTAGATATTAATTTTAGGTTGCCACCTTAAAATCTGGCAAGGAGCAACAGATAAAAATTAGCCTGCTGGGCTAATTCTGGCTTATTTACAGTATCTGACTGTTGATTATTGAGCACTGTCCCTATTCAATTCAATTTAATTCAATTAACATGCTCTCTAATTTCCCCAAACCCAACTTTAAATACCACCTAACTGCTTTTTTCCCCAAACCCAAAAATAAATATCCACCTGACCTTTAACTGCCCCAAAGCCCAAAGGTCTGCCTGTGAATTGCCCCAACACCAAAAAGTAAATATCCTGTGATACATGTAAATACGCATTGTGTGTATTGTGTAAATTGTAATTGCCCCAAACCCAAATATAATTGTCTATGTGACCTCTAATTGCCACAACACCAAAAAATAAATACATGAGTGACCTCTAATTGCCCTAAACCCAAACAAAAACTCTCCTGACTGATAATTGCTCCAAAAGCCTTAAAAAATAGGAAAAGCCTGAAACTCGAATATAAATAGGCAAACTCAAATATTTTAAAAATATAACTGTGTCTGTGTGTGTAACAATTGAGCAATACTGCAGATGTACAACACAACACACTTGCAGTTTCTGTAGGAACTGCACTATCTTGTTATTATATTTTTTGTTTTTGTGATATCGAAACAGGGCCAATTCAGAAATTGTTTGGTCTGGTTGGGAAAGTTGTGCTTTTTTCAGCTTTTTGTTCATTAATGCAATTAGCCATTGGGGAGCACTATTCATTTTTTCACTTATAAGCAAGCATATCTCATGTAAAATAAGGGTGGGCAGGAAATATTCTTTTTTCTTCTGATTCAGCCGCTTATGCAACAAAAATGTGCTTTTTGAAACATTTAGCCCCAGTCACTCAAATTTTGTATAATTTCATTAATATGTGAACCCATCTTTTACAAACTATTCCTAGGGTTTTTGCCAGATCTTCCAAACTGTGGTGCCACATTCTTTACATTTGTAAAGAATGTGGCCTCCACCTACCAATCATTCTAAGGTGGGGCTTAATTTACTCAAACAACTTAACTGCATTTCGTTGTCTCTGTACTCATACTCTGACAATGACATTAAAGTCGAACCTAAACCTAAAACATAAAACATCTATAACACATCATGTATTAGATGTTGTCACAGAGGGAGCATGGTCAAGCGTCAGCTGCAGATGGAGGTGGGTTAAACACATGATAATTCTCACCTGTGTCTTGTTATAGTCTACTTATTTGTGTCTCTGTGGCCTTTCAGTGACTCCCATGACTTGTAAGACATGTACGCACACACACACACACACACACACACACACACATACACACTCGCGCGCCTGAGGAGCATGAAATTGAACTTGATGGAGCGAAAGCTGTGAGTCCCCCATGGAGGTGGGAAATCTGATCCAGATCCCTGACATGCATAAGGCCTCCCCCCCGCTCGAGCAGAAATGTGCGGCATACCGGTGAGTATACACATCAGGCCTTAGTGGACTCCGGTTGTAATCAGACCTCAGTCCACCAAAGCCTGATTCAATGCAAGGCTTTGGGAAGTGCACATTTGGTTAAATTGAGGTGTGTGCATGAGGATATTCACGTATGGATAAATTTCCGGGGCCAAAAGCATAGAGTAGGCAGTTAGTCGTTGCCTCACCCATCCACTAATTCTTGGGACAAATTGGCCAGGGCTTCAGGCATTTGTACGAGAAATGTTTGTGGATGGGTCCTGCAGGAGCAAGGCATGGTGTGGAATGTGCGCAGTGTTGGCTGGGGAGGTGGTGCCGGGGCAGTTGACCTCAGCTCCACGTTAGAGAGAGACGGAGGGTTGAGAAGGCTCCACACCTCCACCTCTTGCGGGGATTACCCTTGGGGATTTCCCCTTGGAGCAGTCGTGCGCCAAGACCCTGAGGCACACCTTTGACCAAGTGAGAGTAATTGATGGTCAGCAAATTCAGCCTGATGTTGCACTATCCCACCCATATTTTTCAATTATTAAGGAAAGGTTATATCGATTCCACTTAAACCAAGGAAGAGACAACCCAGTTGTTGGTTCCAAAAAGCTGTAGGGAACTTCTGTTCCATGTGGCTCATCATAATCCCATGGCTGGGCATTTGGGGCAGGATAAAACCCTAATCCGCCTAATGGCTCATCTGTTTTTGGCTGGCATTCACTGCAATGAACACAGGTGGTGTGTGGCATGTCGCGAATGTCAGCTTGTAAATCCACCAGCCACCCCAAAAGCATCATTGCACCCATTACCCTTAATTAAGGTCCCCTTCAAAAGAATTGGCATGGACCTCATCAGGCCATTAGAAAGGTGCACACAAGAATATTGCTTTGTCTCATTTCTGGTGGATTATGCAATGCAATATCCAGAAGCAGTGCCTCTGTGCAACATATCAGCACATGGTGTTGTGGAGGCAATCTTCAGTGTAATCCCAAATCGGGATCCTGAGATTTTGACTGAACAGGGCACTACGTTTATGTCACAGACACTACGCGAGCTTTACTAATTATTAGGGATTAAATTGATTTGCACCAGTGTTTACCATCCACAGACAGATGGCTTGGAGGAGTGGTTTAATCAGACACTAAAAACATGATTCGTAAGTTTGTTCAAGAGGATGCATGAAATTGGGATAAGTGGCTCGAGCCTCTGCTATTTGCAGTAGACCTCTGAATTACTCGCAAAGTGGCAAGGACCCTTTGAAGTCACACGGCAAGCTGAAGAAGTTGACTGTGAGGTCTGGCGAATGGATAGAGGCGATGCACTTCAAATATACCACCTCAATCTCCTGAAATCATGGAGAGAGGCTGTGGAGAGAGGGCTGTGGCTCTGGCAACAGTGGTTCCCAAGAGGGAGGAGCTGGGACCGGAGGTCTAAAAAGTGCAGCCCAATTCACCTCGGTCCCCTATGGAGACCACCTCTCACCGTTCCAGGCAGCACAAGTTGCCAGGTTGCAAGGGGAATTTTCCAATGTGTTTTTGCCTCTACCCGGTCACACTGACCTCATAGATCACCACATTGAGACTCCTCCTGGTGTCATTGTACGCAGCCGCCCATACCGGTTGACTTAAAACAAAGAAAATGTGGCTCGGGATGAACTCAAGGCTATGCTCAACATACTCGAGGAGACCCACAGTGATTGGAGCAGCCAGGTGTCAACGCGGTGTCTAAATTTGACATAGTTTTATCTGATGCCTAGCATTGATGAACTGCTCAATCAATTAGGCGTGGCTCGCTTTTAATTCGACACTGGATTTAACCAAGGGGTATTGGCAGATTCCCTTGACTCCAATATCTTGGGGAAAAAATGGCCTTTTCCACACCGTTTGGGTTACAACAGTTTGTCACCCTTCCGTTTGGGACCCCAACAATGTTTCAACATCTCATGGACAGGATCCTCTACCCGCACAATGTGTATGCCGCTGATTACTAAGATGATATAATCATTTATAGTAATGATTGGCAGTGGCATTTACAACATCTGAGGGCTGTCCTGATAACCTTGAGACAGGTGGGACTCACAGCGAACCCAAGGAAGTGTGCACTGGGTGGGTGGAAGTACGGTGTCTGGGCTTCCACTTGGGCCATAGGTAGGTGCGTCTCCAAATTGATAAGACAGCAGTGACTTTGGCCAGCCCGAGACCCAAGACCAAAAAGGAGGTGAGGCAGTTCCTGGGGCTGGCTGGCTATTATAGGAGGTTTGTACCAAAGTTGTCGGGTGTTACCAGCCTGCTGACTGACCTCACTAAGAAGGGGGCGCCAGATCTAGTCCAGTGGACGGAGCCACGTGAGCAGGCTTTCTGCCAGGTAAAAGCATTTTTGTGGGGGGCTCGCTGTTGCATTCACCTGAATTTTCTCTCCCTTTTGTTCTACAGACCGACACATCAGACAGAGGGCTGTGGCCGTTTTGTCTCAGGTGGTGGAGGGGGAGAAGCACCCCGTGCTGTACATCAGACAGAAACTTAGTACAGCACTATCGAGAAAGACTTTCTGGCCATCAAGTGGGCGGTTGTCACCACCCTCCAGTGGCTCCACCGCATGAAGGATGCCACCGTGCAGATCACTCGTTGGTATCTGGCACTTAAACCATTGAAATTCGAGGTGATCCACAGGCCGGGGGCTCAGATGGTGGTGGCAGATTATTTCTGCCACTAGAGGAGTCAGCTGCAGGCTGGATGGCTCCCCGTCCTCAGTCAGGCACTGGGAGGTATATGGCTGCAGGGGCATGGTCGAGCATCAGCTGTGAACGGAGAGGAGGAAGGTCTAACCGGCAATGACTCCCCTAACCCATGAGCGAGAGAGAGACAGTGTGCAAGACTACTTGGCAAGAGCTTGAGAGACACACACACAAACACACACACACACGCCAAAAAGCATGAACTTGACAGAGCAAAAGTGTTTTCTTTTGAGTTTTGAAAGTGCACTGAAAAGCACGGTCTGAATAAATGTGAGCCCGGAGCTCAGTTAAGATTCTGCCTGTCTCTTGAGTCTTCCTCTACACCCTCACACACCGGGGTTATACAACATTATTTAACATATTCATTCTGACTGTGTAAATGTTATGTAATGTTTGTTATGGGGAGCTTGTTTGTACTCACTGAGTTTATCACACTGGCAGTATGCCAAGAAGGCAAAGGACCAGATTACAGGGGGCTGCTGGGAAATGTAGTTTCAGTTCTTGCCAAACAGATTTTTGATATTTATTTGTATTTTATGTGGGTATCTTATTTTTTAGGCTGAAAAAAATTTCAACCATTAAATAAATTTTTTGTTTAGACTGAAAGTGGCTGTCATACCAGGGACTGTTTATTTTTAAATAATTTGTTTAAAATTATTTTAAATAATTTATTTTTACTTATTTTAATTAATGGTTTGGTTTTAGTGCAGAAGTGGGATGGCCTCAGCTGATGACAACAGGAGCTGTGGCATGGCGATGTAGCTTACAGCATGCTATGGTCGCTGAGCTGCTGGGTATCCAGGTGGTGCTCTGAAAGCAATGTAGACTTAATTAGAGTATTAATTAGATAATTAGTGTAGTTTTGAGGGCAAGTCTGGCCTGTTTGGGCGGACTTTACCATTAGGCAAAGGTTGGCAATTGCCTTAGGCCCCAAGCTACCATGGGCCCCAAAAAACTCTACATAAACTTA
>CM040480.1:11004791-11040448 GCA_022758105.1 Pangasianodon gigas
TGAAAGAAAGAGACGAGGACTATGATTCCGAAAGCCTCAGCGCTACAGCTCTGCACTGCTCATAACTAAACACTGTGTGTGTGTGTGTGTGTTTCCGAGTGAAAAAAAAAGGGGGGGGGGGGGGGGGGCGCGGTAGAGGAAGAAGGACCTCCCTGGGGCCTCCGTGCTTTAAGGGAGAACAGAACAGAACAGAGACCAACGAATGAGTGTCTGTTGATTCACTGCCTGACTGTCACAATCCACAATCCAGTCTGTCAGCCACAGACCTCCAGGAGTGAAGAGTATAAGCTTGTCTTAGACATAAAACATAACTATGTCTTTTATATTGTATCATAGACTCATCTCTTCTATCTTTTTAACTGCACATTTAATTCTTTTCATCTCTCCATGTGCAAAATCCTTTCAGCATTCCTCTTGCCAGAGCTCTGGACAGCTCACACTCATAGTCTTTACTCCTATACACACTTGTTCCTCTCTCCCAATGGCCATGGTGAATGGTCATTTCAACATTCTCTTGCCTGAAGTCAAGTATGGTAACATCAACACAGATCTGTCTGTCAAGTCTGTCCTCTGTTAATGACAGACAGACGATTCTAACAGACAATTTCTTATCCTATATGCCCCTTTTTCCCATTTTTATCTCACAAAACTTGGTACTGTTCCAAAATGGTGCTTTGCTCTCCCGCTTTCTCCTTCTCCAAGAATTAGTGAGTGGGTTATAGGGTGCTCCCCATAAAGGAGGCTGTAAATCAGACATAATTTCGGATGTACTTTTTTTTGCTCTTCATTAAACAACATCAAGGTCAATTATGGATGCACTCACTTGGCATTTATAAATATTTATAAATAAGCAGTTTAAACCACAGAATGCTTATAAATGACTCTCATGTGAATCATGCGGTAGCAGCACAATGCTTAAAATCATGCAGATACAGGTCAAGAGCTTCAGATAATTTTCACATCAAACATCAGGAAAAAGTGTGATCTTTGTGAATTGACTGTGATTTTGGCATAGTTGTTGATGTCAGGTGGGCAGATTTTAGTATTTCAGAAACTGCTGATCTCCTGGTATTTTTACACACAACGGTCCTTAGAGTTTACACAGAATGGTGTGAAAAACAAAAAACATTGAGTGAGCGACAGTTCTGTGGGTGGATATGAGAGGTCAGAGGAAAATGGCCAGATTGGTTTGAGCTGCCAGGAAGGATATGGTAACTCATATAATCACTTTTTACAACCGTGCTGAGCAGAAAAGCATCTCAGCATGCACAAGACATCGAACCTTGCGATGGAGAACAGCAGAAGACCACATCAGGTTCCATTCCTGTCAGCCAAGAACAGGAATCTGAAGCTATCATGGGCACAGATTCACCAAAACTGGACATTTGAAGATTAGAGAATCTTCAGCTGTCCAGTTTTTGGTGAAATGGTGTGTGGAATGTTTTCTTGGCACACATTGTGCCCGTTAACACCAACCAATCAATCAATCACTTGAATGCCACAGCCTATTTGAGTGCTGTTGCTGACCGTGTGCATCCCTTCAATTTACCTATCTTCTAATGGCTACTTCCAGCATGATAATGCACCATGTCACAAAGCAAATGATCTCAAACTGGTTTCATGAACATGACACTGAGTTCAGTGTTCTTCAGTGGCCTTCCCAGTCACCGGATCTGAATCCAATAGAACACCTTTAGGATGTGTCACAAAGCACAAGAGATTCACAATGTGAAAGTGCACCTGAAAAATCTGTAGGAATTGTGTGATGCAATCATGTCAACATGGACCAGAATCTCAAAGGAATGTTTCCAACATCTTGTGAAATCCATGCCATGAAGAATTGAGGCTGTTTTGAAAGGGAGGCCCTACCCAGTATCAGTATAGTGTTCATAATAACGTGCTCAGTGAGTGTATGTGCTAACTGTCTTAAACATACACTGGATATATCAATAACTGTCTATATTGTAGGATTTTTAAAGAACACAGTGGCATGAAATAAAAAATAAAAGCTCACATTATCAGCATCTCCACCAGCAAATCACAATCAGCCCTATTATTGTGGTCAAAGCAGCCTGCAAAGAGAGAAATCTGACCACTGTCTCTGCACACTACAATGGCAGACCCATGGAGAGTCACAGCATTAGTATGGCCTCTTTATGCATGTGCACAGTGTGGATATAAAAAGTCTACACACCTCTGTTAAAATTGCAGGTTTTTGTGATGTAAAAAATGAAACCAAGATAAATCATATCAGGTCATTTCCACATTTAATGTGATATAGCAACCACCAAATTTTTTTCCCCCCAAAACTCCAAAAGTATTGGAACAATATGGTCAATTCTTGTGTTTTTGCTATACACTGAAGATATTTTGGGTTTGAGATCAAAAGATGAATATGAGACGATAGATCAGAATTTCAGCTTTTATTTCTTGATGATTACATCTAGATGTGTTTAACAGCTTAGAACATGGCACCTTTTGTTTGAACCCACCCATATTTCAAGTGATCAAAAATATTTGAATATGTGAATGACAGGTGTGTCTTGTTGCCCAGGTGTGCCTTATTAGATTGACTGTTTAAACAATTAATAATTCAGCTACTCTTGGTTTGAACCCTGGGTTTTGCCTGTGAAGGCTGCATTTGTTATTTAAAGGGATAAACCAACATTAAGACCAGAGAGCTCTCTATGGGAGAAATGCTAGCCTTTTTGAAGCTGAGAAAAGAGGGAAAATCAATCAGAGCTATTGCACAAGCATTGGGCATAGCCAGTACAACAATTTAGAATGTCCTGAAAAAGAACGAAACCAGTAGTGTACTAACAACCAGGCATCAAACAGGTCGGCCAAGGAAAACAACAGCAGTTGATGACAGAAACATTGTGAGAGCTGTGAAGAAAAACAACAGTCAGTGACATCACCAAGAACCTCCCCAGGGCAGGGGTAAAAATATCATAATCCACTGTTCAAAGAAGACTTAGAGAGCAGGCATGTAGAGGCCATACCACTAGATGTAAACCACTCAACAGCAGTAATAATCGGAAGGCCAGAGTGGAATTCACAAACGAATACAATTCTATTCAATTCAATTTTATTTGTATAGCGCTTTTAACAATGGACATTGTCACAAAGCAGCTTTACAGAAATAAATGGATTCAAAAAATATATTGTAAATATGTGAATTTATCCCTAATGAGCAAGCCAGAGGCAACGGTGGCAAGGAACAACTCCCTGAGACAATATGAGGAAGAAACCTTGAGAGTAACCAGGCTCAAAAGGGAACCCATCCTCATCTGGGTGCAATACAGAGATGAGCCACAAAATTTCTGGAACCATGATTAATTTCTACCAAAGTGTGGGGGAAAAAAAGGATCTGCTTGTGATCCAAAACATACGAGCTTATCAGTCAAGCATGGTGGAGGCAGTGTCATGGCTTGGCCTTGCATGGCTGTTTCTGGAATGAGCTCACTAATCTTTATTGATGATGTAACTCATGATGCTAGCGGTAGTATGAATTCAGAAGTCTACAGAAACACTCTGCCAATTTACAGAGAAATGCATCCAATATAATTGGGAGGAACTTCATCATGCAGCAAGACAGTGAGTCAAAACACACTGCCAAAGCAAGAAAAGACTTAATCAGGAAAAAAAATAGAAGGAGGTTTTAGACTGGCCAAGTCAAACACCAGAACTTAACCCAACTGAGCATGCATTGTACCTCCTCCAGTGGAGACTGAAAGGAGAAACCCCCCAAAATAAACAACAACCCAAGAAAGATGCGATACAGGCCTGAAAAAGCATCACAGAAGAAGAATGCAACAGTTTGGTGATGTGGGTCACCAGCTTGATGTAGTTAGCACAAGCCTGGGATATGCAACCAAATATTAAGTGTTATTTACTTTAATTTACTGTAAGACAATCTGTCCAATACTTTTGCTCACCTAAAAATCAAGTGGAATATGAGATGTATCATCTCATATTCATCTTTTGAGCGCAAACCCAAATGGCTTCAGTATATAACAAAAACAAAAGAATTGGCCTTGCCATTCCAATACTTTTGGAGGGGACTGTATCTTTTAGAATTATCCCCAAAAAGTTCTACCTTGGCCTAATCAGACCATAGCTCATTTTGCCACAAATGGTTTGGGGTGATTTAGGTGGGCTTGGATTTTATTTTATTTTTTTGTGAGGAAGGGCTTTGGTCTTGCCACCCTACACCTTAGCCCAGACATGTGAAGAATATCAGAGACTGCTGTCATGCAGGGAATGAAGAGTACTTGCCAGATATTCCTACAGCTCTTTTAATGTTGCCATGGGTCTCGTGGCAGCCTCCTTAAGTTTTCTTCTTGTCCTTTTGTCAATTTTGGAGGGACATCCTGTTCTTGGTAATGTCACTGTTGTGCCCCATCTTCTCCACTTGTTGCAGACCATGTCTTCCACAGTTGGATGAAATCAAGAAGATGTTAAGGAAATCCTACAGAAACAGCTGATCTTTACTTGGGATTAATCAGAATCACTTGATGATGTGTATAATACTACTTTTCAAGATCATAAGAGCTTGACATGGGGATACATCCCCAGGAATACACAGCAGCTCAGTCTTACTGAGATTTATTTTCATCTGACGAGCTGCCAGCCATGATAAGATGCCCAGGAGATATGCTAAAATCCATGTAGAAACATGAGTGTTTGAAGGAGGAAAGGAGAGGATGAGTTGAGTGTCATGAGAATATCAGTGTTACGAAAAGCCATGTAAGCATATTACCTCACTAAGGGAGTGATTATAGAAGGAAAATAGAAGAGGAATGAGCACTGGGCCTTGTGGGACACCGGTAGAGAATCTGCATGGAGCAGATGTGGATCCCCCTCCATGTCACGTAATATGACCATTCCTCCAGGATCAGTCACAATACCATGCAGTGCAACTCATTCCAAAGCCTGTACCAATGGCATATTTGGAGGAAAAATGGGGACTGCATATAAGGAAAAGCCCCCTTACCCATTGTAAAATATGTTGGTGGCTCATTGATGCTTTGGTGCTGTTTTACGGCAAGATTGATTGACCATGAATTCAGCTAGGCACCAGGATATTTAAGCTCGAAACTTTAACAGGAGGTTAAAAATTGGCTTTAGATGGAGCTTTCAACAAGCTCAGGGTGTCTCCATTACTGTCTTTGTCACTTCAAATGTCAGTTAAATAATGAATGTGCAGTGTAATTATTAAATATAGATATATTAATCAGAATCAGAATCATTTTATTCGTCATATATATTTACATGTAATAGGAATATTTCTTGGTGTGTACCATCCTAATATACAAATGTTGCAACCAATATATAAATATTACACCTCAAGTGTAATTGGTAGGATCAGTTGTAATCTACATTACAGTGGAGGTAGAAATAGCAGCTGGATGCAGTTCAGGGTGCATTAAATGGAGTGGAACAATTGTGATTATATAATAAATAATAGCAATGATATATAGTAATGACAATATTAATAAATAATATATTTAATAGATAGTGGAAAGAAGCTGTTTTGATGATGTGCAGTTTTTGTTATCCGGGAGCAGAATTGCTTTCCTGTTGGTAGTTTTTTACATTAAATATAAAAACTCACATTTCAATAATAAAAAAAAAGGAACAAATGAAATTTTCACTCAAAAAGGGGGTGTACCATGGATGCCCCAATTCTATTTTTTTACAGTGGCACCTCAAACATTGATGAAGACAAACTCATCCATGAGGCTGTAACACTTCCAAGTGATAATGGAAGATGTTATCAGAAATAAGAGGGTGGGATAGCATCTAATGCAAAAGTCTGTAACACCTGTTTAATTCAGTCACCATATAAAGCCCATAGACCAGGGAGCTGGAAGAAGAGTTTAGAGAAATTCAGTAAGAACCAAGAAAGAGGGGAAAAAACCTTGTGTGTGGACCAATGGGAGTCAAAAGTGAAGCCAAAATGTCTCTGATGCCCTCTAGTGGCTGGCTGCAGTACAAGTTTTAACAGATGTGTGGGACAGATGGTAATCTTTCAACAGTGTTCTGTCATTTTTACAAATTCAGTTGACCCTGATGCCCCCCCCCCCCCCCCCCCAAAAAGTATTTTTCCTTTCAATACATGTGTTTTATAGAAGTTATTTGACAATAAATAAAAAAGTGTGGCTAATGAGGTGATTGACAGTTTTGTACATGGAAGCTGAGTCTCATGAACACACATGCTTTTCAACAAGCTTTTGATAGTTCTGTAGCAAAGCCATGTTTTTTGTTCCACTGTACACTGTTCTAACACACTCTAAGCAGGGAGCTCTTTGCATTTTTTTTTCATTTTTATGTCTAAGCCATCTCATTGTACTGATATTATAACTAGCAAATCAACATGAGTGAATGGCATAAACCAAGGCAGTTAACACTAGCTAAATTTAATAATAATCTATGACTGACTGTATGACCTTGCTGAATACTCGAAATAGCTTGGTAAAGTTAGCCAGTCACTCCTTTTTAAATGAATTTCACAGACAATTTGTTTAAAATGATGGATAATATCAGCTAGCTAGCAAATGGCAGCTCAGTCAGTCATGACAGGGGTAAAATCAATATAATTGTGAAAATTATACAACTACAATTTAGAACTTTACACATTAATTAATAACGCTGTACTTGCCACTTTGAGTTGGCCGATGTGCCATCTTAAATTGCACTTCAGTTAATATCAGTGTGTGCTCTCAGTGACCAGTGTCTATTAGTAATATGGATAGGCAAGAGATGGACCCACTGCCCATCCAGCCTGTACAGTGCATGCTTTGGCTAAGTAATTAATTAATATAAAAATATATAGAATAAGCCATAATCCTAAACATTCTTGATACAGTATATAAGTAACATATACGTATGAGCTCATGATCATATGATTTTGACAGATCTTTCTCTGATGAATCGTGTGGTCTGCTCTGGTACTAGGGATCTTTGTCTCTTCACCAATAGCCCAGGCACTGTAGTGTGTGCACAAACAGTGGCATAGAGTAAAATTCTAGGGTCCCCCTACAAGAGCGAGGGAGGGGGCCCTATGGAACCGGTGGGGAAACTATATAGCAAAAATGTCACTGATGCACATTGACTGAAGTTGCAACACAAAGCTTAGGGGAGAGAAATAAACCTTTTTCACACTTCCATGTTATGAATGAGGAAGCTGGCTGGCTAATCTGTGTCAAAAAAACATTTTGCCAGACAACAGATTCATTTAATCTGCCCATTCAAATCGAGAGGGTATAACCCCATATTTTTGCCATTTAGAGCCAGTAGTTTTCAAGTAGTCAGATTTTTTGAAATGCTGGTTACAGACATATGCACTGCCTCTTAAAATACTGACTCTCATCTCAGCGAATACCACAAAACCCTTTCTTTCTCAGGAGCACATCAGTGGGAAATGACTGAAGCTCAAGTAGAGATGGTTGCTTGAATTATTTGTGCATTTAGGGATGCTGCAGTGATTCTTGCTAATATTTCCAGGCCAGCTGCATGATAATTAAGAGTGCTTTCACATATGCACTGTTTAGTCAGTTTAAATCAAACCCTGTTGCGATTTCCTCTTTGGCACAGTCTATTTGTGCAGGTCAGAACACAGCAATCACACTTGGGTGCTGACCTGACACTGTATATACCATCATTGATGTGGACCAAAACAACCAGTCCGAGACCACCTCGCTGAGGTACGGTTCCAGTCAAAATCTAGTGGAATACAATTGCAGTGAGAAAGCGATTCTTTCCTCAATCCATCCAGAGACAATCTTTCTGCAGCCAGCCGGAAATACAGGACCTCATTATGACAACAGCAAATGTGAAAAATAGCAACAGAAGAATGACTGGCCTGGCAATTTGAACAATCATGGAAAACCGTGGACCACCTCAGGATGACAGCCATGAGCTTAGCGTCCAATCACCCTCTCAGAGATTGCACCTACCGGTGTATGTCTGCTGATAGAAAAGAAATGTTCTTAGATATGTCTGGGATGAATTTGCAACACTCCATTCCAATGATAGCACAGGTACCCCCCTTTTCCACCAGTAATATATCTAGGGCCATCCGATTCTGAAGAGTCATTTTACGTACTGCTGCCAATTCTGATGATAATTGCACAAGGGCTTTAGCAGTGTCATTACCAATGAGCTCCATAGTACGAACAACTCTCTGAATCTCACCCGAATACACCTACACTCCTTCTCTTCCTGTATCTGTTTAAACTCAGAAAGTACACAATTAATAACACATAAACACTCAAATAAAAACAACAGTTATAAGCAATATTATATATTGGATTAGCATAATATTTAAGAGTACATGAATAATATGGATTAAATGTTGTGATAATGTTACTCAGTCCCTAGAAACACTGTAAATTTTCTTTCTTCTGGCCTGTTTACGACTTTACATCATGTAGAACAAGCTGGCGTAGGCCAATCAGGGAGAGGTCACCATTACTTCACCTGACTGAATTGTCATCTTGCTGTCATCCTTCTTTTCAGCTGGTTCATCGACCAACTTCACATGGGTGGCATGAATCCACCATGGTTTTCCATTCACCTTCACTGCTGAGTCAGTGACAAGGACAATCTGATACGGTCCCTCAAATTTCGGCTCTAATGGTGTTTGCAAGTGCTGTGGTTTGGAGACAAGGACCACCTGTCCTTGAACTAGCCTGTGACCACTAGGTCTCGGTGAAGCCCAAGCATCAATCACTTGCCTTCTCGCTGTTTTAATTGAGTCTGTACGTTGAGAACAGTATTTTAGCAATGCATTACTAGTCAAATGGACATCAGCAGTGCGCAAGTCAATCGTTCCTGGCAATGACATTGGTCTGACTGTGATGACTTCATATGGGCTAAGCCCAGGGTCTTTGTTGTGGGTGGCTCTTATACTGTATAACACAATAGGAAGATCTTCTGGCTATGAGAGCCCTTCCTGATGCATTTTGGATAGTCTCTCTTTGATGGTTTGGTTCATTCTCTCCAACATTCCTGATGACTGAGGATGATGGGGACAGTGGAATTTCCATTCCACACCTAACATCCTGCACAATTCCTTGCAGACTGCTCCTGTAAAGTGTGACCCCTGCCTGGTCTGAGTCCATGACATCTGGGACACCCCAACAAGTTTGGAAGATTTTTAATCTTTCATTTATACGTCATTTGTATTGTATCTTATTTTCTCTTAGCCATTTTACTGTATCCTATTTTCTGAGTAATCATGGTGTAAATCAAAGGCTTAAGAATGTAACCATGTAAGAATGTAACCGGTTTGAAGTGTTTAGTGAAATATGTAAATAAATGTTTAGTGATATATTAGTGTTTAGTGAAATATGTAATCCAGAAGGGAGTGTAATATGATCTCGTCTTATGTCAGAGTGCTAAGCCAAGTATGCATGATACATGTAGTGGATTTCAAATAAACTGATGTGACCTGGTTTGTGGAAAGTACCGAATAGTACCAAATATGCAGAAGTTTTATGTCATATACTGTCTTATCTTTTAATTGGCTCTTTTTAACTCTTTTTAAAAAATAGGCTGGCTGAGCTCATGCCACAATTAAAACTAAGTCAGTGGGCCAATGAAATAATTGTAGGCGAAAGGTAGGAGTATAATTTAAAAGAAAAAATGAGAAAACTCTGCCTGATGATATCATTACTTTTAGAATTGTATAAAAGCTTGGGCCACGACTATGTAAAGGGGGTGTTCTGCAGACATCTCAGCTTTGTTGGTTGATTCAATAAAGTCTATTGATTTTTGGCATCCAGAATCCCTAGTCTTTGGAATTCTTTTTTCTTATTCTGAATTGAAGAGTTTTTGTCACAACAAAAGGAATGATTTGACCAGCACTTTTGCAGTATGGGTAGCTATGCCTCGTCTTGTTGGAAATGCTTCCACCCACCTTGAGAATTTGTCACCACGACTAAGAGTCTGAGTAGCTGTGTGATTTTGGCATGGTTATGTAGTCTACTTGCAAATGTCAGAATGGGCCTGGAGGAGCTGGAGTTTTCATCCCAGGAGATTTGGTTCTACAGACAGTTCCATCTCTGTAGACCATCTTTTCCACTCCAATGTGACCCAGAGAATGTATCTGTGTAGCCAGATATGGTGGTAACTTTACCAGGGCGACAACTTTGTCTCCATGTTTCCACAGCCAACTGTTGTGCATTTTTGCTCCACTTTCCATCCAGGATAATTTCTCCTCTTGACTACTTCCTTTCTGTAGTTGTTTGATGTCGGTCAATGTTTGTACTTGTACAACTTTCAGGTTTGTCTTTGTCTCAGTCAGTTGACTGTCTGCCTCTTTATTAACCCCTTCCTTAGTGGCTAACTTTGTGGCCCCATCTGCTAGCGCATTTCCTTTTGCCTCTTCCATGCTTTGTTTCATGTATGCTTTGACTTTAATGAAGGACACTTCTTTTGATAGTTGCAATGCAGCCAATAGTTCTTGGACCAGCTGTCCTTTCTTTATTGGAGTTCCAGCAGCAGTCAAGAAACCTTTGTTCTTCCACAACTGCCCAAAATCATGAGCCACTCCAAAAGCATATCTGAAGTCTGTAGATGTTCGCCGTTAGCCCGTTGGCTAAGTTACATGTTTCAGTGAGCGTCTTCGGCTTGCTGTGCTGATGCTGATTCGCTAGCAAAGCCCCTGAGGCTAACACTTCATGTGCCAATGTCACTGTCCAGCCCGCCACTCTCTGATTGTTGACCACCAGAGAGGATCCATCTGCAAACAAAACCAGTTCTGGATTGTGCATAGGTTCTTCTTTGAGCTGTCTTTGCTCCTCCATCAACTGAACAATCTCGACACAGTTGTGATCATCCTCTTCGGTCTGTGGCTCTGGTAACAATGTTGCTGGGTTCACCGAGGATGTTTTCTCAATAATGACGTGGGGGCAGCTCCAGAATTGCAGCAGTAACTTGTGACACTCGATTCATGTGGGCACTTCACTGTGTGCTTTTGATCTGTTACAATTGTCAAGGCTGCCTCCATAGCCAGACATGCCGCTTGAATTGCTTTTAGGCACGGCCCCCATCCTTGTGACATTTCATCCAGCTTTGCTGAAAAATACGAGACTGGTCTGTTCATCTCTCCATGTTCTTGGGTCAACATTATGTACCCATCATGCTCATGAACATACAGGATGAAGGGTTGGTTGGTGTCTGGAATTCCCAGGGCCAGTACTTGGCACAAGGCTTGCTTGAGGTTCTTGAATGCTTCCATTTGCTCATTGTTCAACTGTTTTCTTTGGAGTCTTTTCTTCCCTTCAGCATGTCATTCAATGGTTGGGCCTTGACTGTGTATGAATCAACCCATGCTCTGTTGAAATTACAGAGTCCAAGGAACAATTGTAACTCATGGACTGTAGTGAGTGGTTTGACTTTGTGGATTGCCTTTGTTTGATCAACAGTCAATTCTCATTTCCCTTGTGAGAGTTGAGCTTTTGACAGATTCGCCACGTGTCCTTTTTCTGCTAAGAAGTCCAGGATCGTCATCACGTCTTTATCGTTTTGTTCTCCACTTTCACATCATCTGCATAATTTATGATGACAGATGACATCTCTGAAGCCTCTCTGAGATGATGGCGGAGTGCCATGTGGTACACCGTGGGACTAGACCTTGCCTTGTTTGAAGTTCAGACTGCCTTCAAGTTGTAGCAGAACATCCAGGCCAAGAGTGGATCTGTGACATCACCCAACCATACTGGAACGCTGATGAACCTTGGCCCAAATGACAAGTTCACCGGTTCACTTTCTTGTAAAAAGATGTTATCTCCTCTGATAAAGAACTTGAAATTTATTGGAAACAGGAGCAGAGGTAACATGCATTCCCACAAAACAGGCAAAAAAATTGGAATTCCACTAACAGCAAGAACAAAACAAGCTGTTGTTTATGTCCATTCACATTAACGCACACATACAAGCCATCTGCTCAATGTTGAATTAGTGCTAGAAGGAGCCTAAGGGAAGGAGTTTCTAAAAATCCCCCGCATTTCTCTGTGACATATTTTGCAGCACACCTGTTGGCTACAACAGCTGCTTAGCCAGGAAGGTGTTTACTTCCAGGGTGCTTGAGTTTGAGTTGTCTTCCTTTTCCTCTGACTTCTCAAAATCCTTCTTTCTTGATCTGCAGTGTTTAGCAATGTGGCCTTGTTTCCCAGAATGAAAACTCTTAAAATCTTTCTTTTTCGTGGTGGTGTCTTCTTGACCATCAGATGTCGCTTTAGCTGCATCAATCTCTCTCGCCTTCGGCTTTGATGGCTCTATGTCTCGCTCAAGGCGGACCAGGCCAGCAACTAAGTCATCGTAGGTTCCCACTGTTCCATTCAGAAGAGATTGTTTCAATGCTCCATGACTACTGTTATCCACATTGTCATTTCTGTTATCAATGCCTAATAGTTGCACCAGGCCTCTCTGAAGTGTGCTTCATATATTGCAAATGGTTCATTTGCACTCTGAACACAGCTTATGATTTTTCCCCAGCAAATGCATGAATTTGCTCGATTGTGAATCCATAACTCTAGTGCAGCCCATGCAGCATCAATATTTTGTTTGTCTTTGCCCATGGCTTCATCCAAGGCTCTTGAGATTGTAACGTGTTCTTGCAGAGTCAGTAAAGCATTCACAATCATCACTCCTTCATATGGATGTATATTGTAAATACTTTGAGTCAAAAAAAGTTCATGCCATATTTTCATCCCATCTTCTCTAGGATGTTTCATGTCTTAATTCCACTTATCACTGTCAGCAGGAGTAGGCACCTGATGTTGGTGCACCATTGCTCCACCTCTGACTCTTGTTTTCAGAGGTCTCAGCTGCATTTCTTCTTCTTCTGTTTTACTGAAACTTTCACATCCATTCCTGGTCCAAGACAATGTGTCACCTCAGACAGCAGGTGGCAGCCTTGTTCCATATTTCCCTTTTCCCCAAGATTAATGCAGTTCACCCTTTTTGTCTCCAGAGGGCGACTTTGGTCTGAACTCACCTCAGAGTAAGGTAGGGCATTGGGTGGTGTGTAAGGAGGGGAGAAGGGAGGGGTGCTTGGGAGATCAGGGAGGCGCACAGAAGCAGCACCTATGTTTTGCAACTTTTTCTTCGGTTTCTTTGACAATTTCTGTTGCAATTTGGCCACTCTAGTCTTGAACCACAAAAGCTGTTGATGTGAACTTGCTTTACCAACCATGGAAGTCTCCCCACTTGCCATGGAAGTCTCCCCACTCTGCAAGATCGTCAAGTCCCTCAACAGCTGACCAGGGGACTCTGGGCTGACCCTGTGAAGTAGTTCCTGGTTTAAAATCATTTGCCTGGCTTTTCTTGCCTGTGTCGTGGTTAAATTATACTGGTTTTTTTTTTAACTTTTTCATCAATAATTTTGTGCTATTGTTTTCATTTGCTGTATTTTTCACTTTTCCCTTCTGCCGCATTTTAATTTTCTCGAAGAATGCTTTGTTTTTTGTCTAAAGACAGTAAAAAATAAAAATAAAAAAAAAGGAAAAAAAATATCAATAAATCTTTGACTAAGGTACGTTAAACAACATGGCAAACATTCTGCTTGTTCAGTGTGTTGAGTGCAGGATGTTTAGTCATTCTTCCTCTGTCATTAGTAATAGGTTTATTTGTGATAAGTGTATATTAGTTAGCTCTCTGACAGAGAAGATTGCAGCATGAGAGGTGCGCATCCAGACTCTAGAGAGGGTTAGGGAGAGAGAGAGCAGTGTAGTTTCTGTAGGGGAAAGTCTAGATGCCTTAGGTGGAGTTATGAATCCCCCAACTCCAGCAATACAGCCCTCACAGCGGAGCAAATGAGTGACAACTCAGCAGCATAATCGCAAAGCCAAAGTTAACGCTAAGGCTTGTCCATGGGAGCACCACTCCTCTCCGTTTCATGTGTCTAACAGGTTTGCAAGCATAGGTTTTCAAACTTAGTTTTTCACTTAGGAGCTAATGAGATATGCCTTCGTCAGTGAGAGATTACTAAGAGTAACATTTTAGAGGTGTGTAAATTAGCGAAGGCAATGTCTGATGCAGTAGTATGCTCTGGACCCATCCCAATGCAGCGTGCTGATGTAGCTTACAGCAGGTTATGGTTGCTGAACTGCTTTATGTCCAGGCAGTGCTCTGAAAACAATGTGGGCTTTATAGGTAGTTGGAGTAGTTTTGAGGGCAAAGCTGGCAGCTGCTAATCACATCTCAAAAACCTGACATTATAACCAGGTGTGTACACTTTTTATATACACTGTATGAAAAAAGCTTTTCTTATGTTTCCAGTCAGTGCTAAAATGGGAGCTCGTTGGCTACCTAAGATCTGAAGGAACAGTTTCATTAAAAATAGAAAGTTTTAGCATTAGTTCGTGTGTAAACCTAGGACTTTCAAATTTTGCAGCACTTTGCAGTTGATTAAAATCATTAACAGTATTCTTATAAATTTTTAGGAAAGCCTCGTGTTATTTTTACATCTGTTATGTATGCAAGACACTAAAGTTTGTGTTTGAAGTTATTTTTTTATTTATTACACATTTCATCAAATAAAGACAATGTCATTTGAAGTCAGCTAATCTATTTAGTTCAGCATAGACCGAATACAAAGAATGTGGTAATAACATTTGCCCATATTTATGGATGTTCTCTTTTCCAAACAGAAACCTATGCATCTGCAAGAATGAAACTATTGAAGGCAGATGTCACCTCTGATCTCCAGACTGAACCACACACAGAAGGGGAAAAAATGAAAAGGATGGTAAAAAATTTAATTACTTATGACTTAGGGGTACTGACAAACAGTTTAAGCAATAGCCCCATTTTGAGTTGAGTTGTCCCAACCCTGCCTCCCATCTCCTCATTTCAGGTCCACCCCGTAAAGTGTCACAGACTGTTTTTGTGGTGTTTAGATTACAAAAGCCCCAAAACTTTTAGCTAGGGTAATGAGTGTTTCTAGTAATGACATGCAGCAAAAATGTCCTTTTTTGCACATTATTCTTCTCTTTAGATATCATATCTTTTTTTTTAAGCACATCAATATGTAGCTTATTATTTATAATTTTAAACAAAGAAACAAATGCATAGGAACATTCAAACATTCTAGTATTAAAAATCAGCAGGTAAATATCTCATTTCTTTCTGAGTCTCTGACTGGGTTGGTTTGAAACAGTGTCACAGCACATACTAATACGATTGCAGCAGGCCAGGGAAGGGTCACAATATGCACATCCTTGTAGTATTATATCTTTTGCAGTGATAGATGTGTTTTGATCAATTTAAGATATGTTCCTATACATAGTGAATTTACATACGGCTTTAAGTATGTTTGGTTCTTGTATCTGCTACCATCTCTGGCAGTGTCTTTGTTGACTTAAATAGTGAGACGTGGTGGCAAACCAGTGGTGGCTCCAGTTTCACATACAATTGGGTAGAGCTGTGTAGAATATTGACTAGCTTTTGATGTCAATACTTTATTCTAAAGATTAAATGTAGACTGTTGGCTTACGTAACAAGACTGCACATTAGTGATCTTAATGTCTGACTTTGTTCCCCTCTTGAATGTGCTTGAAGAATGCAAGTACAAAAAGCATTAACCACAAAGATGGTGAAAAAGCCATGTCCAAGTGGTTAACAGGGTCTGTGACGGAGGGGGGGAACCATGCACACAGCATCTACCAGTAGCTAACTCTATGAGGTAACTTTCAGAGTTAAAGAATTAGTTTTGGATTTTGACTCTAAATTGTTTCCCTTTTATCTGAACATCAGTGCTCCAGAGCCTGGTATAGCCGGCTGGAACTCTAGCAGTGGCCCCAGCGACTGCCTCCACCACAACCTACATCACTCTGTCCAAGATGGGGCTGCAGGATGATCCAGAAGCATTCCTGGATCTGTTCGAGAGCGCAGCCGCAGCGTGGGGCTGGCCCGAGGCCCGCTCCTCTCCAGGGAAGCCCAGCTCATGGCCCAACAGCTTCCAGTGGTGAACCTGCTGGAGGATCCAGACCTGCAGTTGGCGATATTGCAACATGTCAGCCACACCCCGAACAGCTTCCGCTGTTAGATCAGCAGCCCATTTGCATTCGCCGAACAGCTCTGGGACTCCACTCGAAGGTAGCTGCTGGCAGCGGAACGTGGCACCGAAAGAGTTGTCGACATCGTGGTACTGGAGCAGTTTGTCGCCCAACTACCAGAGGGGGTGGTGGAATAAGTCCATTGCCACCAACCGGCGCTGCTGGATGAGGCAGTCCAGCTGGCTGAGGACTACTTGGCAGCGTATCCGGGGACACTCACCCCCCTCACCCTGCACCACGAAAACAGTTCCCAGATTCCGTGTTTCCCTGCACCCTCCCTCTCCACCTGTGTCTGTCTCTTTTTCCACTCAGGTTGGTGAATCCAGAGCGACAGATGTGGGAGTAAGGCCTGGGACGGTCTGCTGGCGTTGCGGGGAACCTGGGCATTTCCAGGACCAATGTCACGTGATGGGTGTTGGTCCGGATGGCCGACGTGCCGCAGGCCACCCCGATTGAGCTAGAACGTACTGCACACTGGTGAGTCTCCAAAGAGGTACATACTACACCTTGGTGGATTCTGTAACCAAACCTGAATTCACCAATGCCTGGTTCAAGGTGAGGCATTGGGGAATGCACGTGTGGTAAAGGTGAGGTGTATGTACGGGTATTTTCACGAATATCCACTGATGCCTGTCATCATCAAATTCCAGGGCGGCAGTTAGTACTCGCCTCACCCATCCATTAATCCTGGGGACAAACTGGCCAGGGTTTCAAACATTAGTAAAGGAAATATTAGTGGATGGGTCCTGCAATGTGTGGAATGTGCGCAGCATTGGCTGAGGAGGCGGTGCTGGGGCCATCAACATCAGCTCCCCGTCAGGGGGACATGGAGGGTGGGGAGGGCCGCCCCTCCACCCTTGGCAGGAATTCCTCTAGGGGATTACCCCTAGGAGCAGTTGCGCGACAAGACCCTGAGGCATGCCTTCGACCAAGTGAGAGTAATTGATGGTCAGCAAATTCAGCCTAATGTTGCACTATCCCACCCGTATTTCTCAATTATTAAAGATAGATTATATTGAGTGACGCAGGACACTCAAACACAGGAAGAAATGACACAATTTTTGGTCACGAAGTGCTGTCAGGAAATGTTATTCCAAGTGGCCCTCCATTATCTGATGGTGGGGCACTTAGGACAGGATAAAACACTAAACCAACTCATGCCCCATTTCTATTGGCTGGGAGTTAGCAGGTGTCGCGAATGTCAGCTGGTGAATCTGCCGGCCACCCCAAAAGCGCCATTGCGCCCCTTATCATTAATCCCCTTCTAAAGAAATGGCATGGACCTCGTCGGGCCATTAGATCGCACTGCATGAGGGTATCGCTTTGTGGTAGTTCTAGTGGAGTACGCAACATGATACCCGGAAGCAGTGCCTCTCTGTTCCATTTCAGAACATAATGTTGTGGAAACACTCTTCTGTGTTATCTCCTAAGTCGGGATCCCAAAAGAAATCCTGATTGACCAAGGCACTACGTTTATGTCATGGACACTATGCAAACTATATGACTTATTGGGAATTAAATCAATTCGCACCAGCGTTTACCATCCGCAGACAGATGGGCTGGTCGAACAGTTTAATCAAACACTTAAAAATATTATTTGTAAGTTCGTAAGTTCGATAATGCACGGAATTGGGATAAGTGACTCGAGCCCCGGTTATTTGCAGTACGAGAGGTCCCGCAAGCCTCCACAGGGTTTTCCACGTTCGAATTGTTGTATGGGCACAAGCCTTTTGGCGTCTTAGACGTCATTAGTGAAAATTGGGAGGAGGGCCCTTCTAACAGCAAAAACGAAATACAATACTTTCTTGACCTGAAAGCAAAACTCCACACCTTAATTCACATAACACAAGAGTTGTATTTGCGTCAGGCGCCAGAATGTCAATCCTGGCTGTATAACAGGGGTACTTGGCTACGGGAATTTGCACCAGGAGATCAAATGCTCTTTTTACTACCCATGTCGAGCTCAAAATTACTTGCCAAGTGGCAAGGGCCCTTTGAGGTCACATGGCAAGTCGGGGACGTAACAACAAACAACAAAAACAAAAATGCTAGGGAGCTCCAGACCGAGGCAGCCATCCACGGTGCCATCTTTTTAGCATGTCTCACCAAGGTCTTTTACTGCTGCACATGATGAAACAGAATCATGTGCACATGATGAAACACAAAGGCCATCCAGAGTTATTATGTAATCAGAAAGCTTACTCCTAGCTGTGGTCCTACTACAAGTATTTCTGTCTTGTCAGAATTAAGTAAAGAAAGTTAATAAGCATCCAGTGTCTAATGTCTTTTACACATTCCTCAACCTTATTAAGCTGGTGTCTGTCATCCAACTTTGCAGAAACATACAACTGTGTGTCATCAGGATAACAGTGGAAGCTAATACCATGTTTATGAATAATTTTGCCCAGAGGTAGCATATATAAAGAAAAGAGCAGTGGGCCTAAAACAGAACCCTGTGGAACACCAAACTTTACCTTAGTATGGGTAGAGAAGTCACCATTTACATCTACAAACTGATAACAATCAGTCAAATAAGACCTGAGCCAGGAGAGGGCCGTTCCCTTAATGCCTACAACATTTTCTAGTCTATCGAGGAGAATAGCATGATCAATGGTATCAGAAGCTGCACTAAGGTCAAGCAACACAAGCAAGATGACACTACCTTGATCAGAGGCCAGTAGTAGGTCATTTACCACTCTAACCAGGGCTGTCTCTGGGCTATGATGAGGCCTAAATCCTGACTGATACATTTCATGAATGTTATTCCTAGCTGCTGGGCTACAACCTTTTCTAGGATCTTGGAGATAAAGGGGAGGTTTGATATTGGCCTATAGTTAGACAGCTGACAGGGGCCAAGGTTAGGTTTTTTTAATCAGAGGTTTGATAACCATATCATTCAATAAAGTAGTCTTTAATAATTGTTCAGATCTGCCAGGAAGCTAACTGTGATGTTACTTAAGTGATAATGGTCTACATTCCCTTACATAAGTAACAATTGTGTATATTAATAATAAATATTTAAATTGCAATATCCTACAGTAACTGACTTTTGTTCTCAAATGAAAGTAGGTAAAATCATCGCCTTTTCTGTTATCCATGTTCCACTTTCAGTGTGCTGTTGGTGAAGTCTTTGGTGTTAAAAAGCTTATTTATAGCTTAACGTCTGTCAACCACATGCATTTTCTCCAATAATGTTGTGAAACTTGTGTGGGAGGCTGCATAATCTTGAAATGCTGGCATTAGAAGTCAGCCATACTACCCACTGCACCACAGAGAAATTAATTAATCAAGGGCAATAGATCACAATTACTCTATATAACTGAGGATTTTTGTATAGAAATTTGCAGCTTCTGTCTTTTTGAGGTACAACCCCATTTCCAAAAAAGTTGGGACGCTTTGTAAAATGCGAATAAAAAACAGAATGCAAAGATTTACAAATCACATAAACCCATATTTTATTTGCAACAGAGCATAGACAACATATGAAATGTTTAACGTGAGACATTTTACTATTTTATGAAAAATATTAGCTCATTTGGAATTTAATGCCAGCAACATGCCTCAAAAAAGTTGGACGGGGGCAAAGGCTGGAAAAGTAAATAATACTAACAAGAAACAGCTGAAGGAACATTTTAAAACTAACTGTATTAATTGACAACAGGCCAGTAACATGATTGGGTATAAAAAGAGCATCTTATAGAGGCAGAGTCTCTCAGAAGTAAAGATGGCCAGAGGTTGACCGACCAGTGAAAAACTGTGCGGGTAAGTAGTGAAACAATTTCAGAATAATGTTCCACAGCGTAAAATTGCAAAGAATTTAAACATCTCATCATCTACAGTACATAATATCATAAAAAAATTCAGAGAATCTGGAGAAATCTCTGTGCATAAGGGACAAGGCTGAAAAGCAATATTGGATGCCCGTGATCTTCGGGCCCTCAGACAGCACTGCATCAAACACAGGCATGCTTCTGTAATGGATATCGCTGCATGGGCTCAGGAGCACTCGTTGTCATTAAACACAGTTCGCCGTGCCATCCACAAATGCAGATTAAAGCTGTACCACGCAAAGAGGAAGCCACATATCAACATGGTCCAGAAACGCCACCGTCTTCTCTGAGCCAAAGCTCATTTAAAATGGACTGAGGCAAAGTGGAAAACTGTTCTGTGGTCAGACGAGTCCAAATTTGAAGTTTTTTTTGGAAATCATTTTTGGAAATTCTCCGGACTAAAGAAGAGAAGGACCATCCGACTTGTTATCAGCACTCAGTTCAAAAGCCACCTTCTCTGATGGTATGGGGATGCATTAGTGTGTTTGGCATGGGCAGCTTGCACATCTGGAAAGGCACCATCAACGCTGAGAGGTATATACAGGTTTTAGAGGAACATATGCTTCCATCCAGATGACGTCTTTTTCAGGGAAGGCCTTGCATATTTCAGCAAGACAATGCCAAACCACATACCGCATGTCCTACAACAGCATGGCTTCATAGCAGAAGAATCCGGGTGCTGAACTGGCCTGCCTGCAGTCCAGACCTTTCACCAATTGAAAATATTTGGCGCATCATGAAGCGAAAAATACGGCAAAGGGGACCCCGGACAGTTGAGCAGCTGGAATCCTATATCAGGCAAGAATGAGACAACATTCCACTCGAAAAACTCCAGCAACTCATCTCCTCATTTCCCAAACATATACAAGCTGTTGTTAAAAGACGAGGAGATGCTACACAGTGGTAAACATGGCCCAATTTTTTTGAGGCATGTTGCTGGCATTAAATTCCAAATGAGCTAATATTTTTCATAAAATAGTAAAATGTCTCACTTTAAACATTTCATATGTTGTCTATGCTCTGTTGCAAATAAAATATGGGTTTATGTGATTTGTAAATCTTTGCATTCTGTTTTTATTCGTATTTTACAAAGCGTCCCAACTCTTTTGGAAATGGGGTTGTAGAACTGAGGAAGAATATTGTTTTAATAGACATAAGACAACTTTGTCCGAGTGACAGAGACCTAGAGGCTTTGTATTGCCCTTGTTGTAAACACTTGATTAAAAAAAAAAGAGTCCCTTTGAACCCCAAGAGTATGTGTGCTCGCCACAAGCCATTGAATATGATTCAGCTTGTGTGGTGAAAGAGTCAATTATGACACAGAACACGAATGTTTTAAACAGCTGTTGAAGGAAGAGAAAGCGGACGAGAGTATTCTATGATTTTATAAGGCTAGACAGGAAACAGGGAAGCATATAGCTAATTTTATATGCTGCATTAATTTTCATGAGTGGGTGGCCAAAGGGGATGGTTGTGTCTGTTCTTTTTTTCAAGAAGTTCCACCATAATAAATATTACAGTTACATGTTCATCGCGCATAATTCAAGAGGTTATGATTCATACCTTTTGTTAAACATTGTTAAATGTCATTTAGTGAAGGAAAGGTGCCTGATATTATAGCAAACAAGTACAATTTTGTGCTTTACCAATCCTGACTTCAATCAGTTCTACAATGAGAGTCTTTCGTTTCTACTGATGAAACTCAGCAACCTCCCCAAAGCCATGGGATTCATGGAACAAAAGAAAGGCTATTTCCTCCATTTCTGGAACACAGTAGAACATCAGATGTACATAGGTCTGCATCCCCACCCAAATATTATGGTTTAAACAGCATGATGGC
The DNA here is from genome assembly GCA_022758105.1 of Pangasianodon gigas. Lineage (NCBI taxonomy): Eukaryota > Metazoa > Chordata > Actinopteri > Siluriformes > Pangasiidae > Pangasianodon > Pangasianodon gigas. Next base: position 11,026,532 of record CM040480.1, read on the forward strand.
AAAAGACAGGCAAGAATTTTTGGTGGTACAGAATGGTCTTTCACGAAGTTTTTGACTTCAAGCAAGAGATGGCCGAGTACTGTGTAAACAATGTTGACATTTTTAAGAAGAGTGTATTTAGCCTTTAGAAATGATATACTGCAAAGCACAAAGGTAGATCTATTTAAATGCTTTACCATCGCATCTGTCTGCATGAAAATCTTTCAAACCAAGTTCCTGCCTAAAACATTTTAGCTATATCCCGCTGCATGATAAATACATCAACAGACAGAAATCATATTCAATGGCTTCTATTCAGTGGCTCGAAAACCTCTCTGCCATGCATAATTTACCCATTCAACATGCGCTCAGTGAGGGTGAAGTCAAGTTCAGGAACTATTTTGTAGATGGTTACTGCAAAGATGGTCACTGCTGAGAAAAGTGCATCCCCTCAAGCAAAATAAATCATCTAATGGCAACTTTGGAGAAGATCATTGGATAAAATTCAGAATTTCTGTCACACACACAATTTACAAGTTACCATGATATGGAAACATGAAAAACAATGACAGTGTGAAAAACTTTCTTAAAGAATCTGCGCTCTAAAAAAAAAAAACTGGGTTATTTTAACAACCTAACAGCTATGTTAGTGAAATTGGATCATATGTGTTATTTTGTTATCTGTAGGGTATTTTCAAACAGCACTGCTGGCTTTGCAGTGCAGACGTGAAAGATAGCATGCATAATCATATTTCTTTAGTCAAGCCTTTTGTGAATGGTTTTTCATAGGTAAAGGTGCAGATCTAGAGGGTTCACGGGCATAGAATGTAGTGGTGAACTGGGATGTTTGGATGCTGTTGCCCCTCCGAAAGAAGGTAAGTAAAGAAAAAAAAGATTTACTTTGGTCTTATTGACTTCTCCTTGCAGTTCTAATGTGAAATGCAAGGGTGTGAGTTACACATGAGTTAGTTTGGTTTTGTTTAAGAATGTAGGTAGGAGAATGTATAAACAACTGAGGAAAAATTCGGGTTAAATAGCTGGCTAGCTAATGTGTAACTGTAGAGTTCCCTCCCCGGATTCAGACAAGTGACCTTGCTCGCTGGCCTTGAAATCTATAAAGTTATAGGTTATCTGAAATATAATGTCTACTAGAAGTGTCAGTCAATTTTTGTGTTTTCATAAGTCCATTATATAATTCAGGTAGCAAATCCTATCCTAGCTGAAGTAGCTTACTAGGTAGCTAACTATAGCATTAATCTGATTAGCTATAAAGAGACAAGCTTGGTAGCTAAGTTAGCTAGCATTGCTAGCATTAACTTAGCAAATGAGAAGAAGTAATACTTTGTTTCTTCTATCATGCTTAAATATGATATTTATTTTCATGCTTGAATGAGCTGATAAACCTACTGGTATTTCCAGTAGCATCAAATGACCGAAGTATCAAATGAACCCAAGGTGCACATGCCAGTAGTTAGTTAGCTAGCTAGCTCGTTCCCATGATTTTGACCTTGCTATATGTTTGCCATTTAGTGTTAGAAAATGGCCGGCATCTGCTGCCTGCCCTTGGCATTGTTAACTAGCTAGCTAGTTACCTCTGGTAACTTTAACGTGAACATGTTTCCCTTCATTCTTTGCCAGCAAAATCCAAAAAATATTGTTGCACATAATGATATCCTAAACTATATATGTTGGCTATAGGTTAATTAATACTGTATTTTTCGTCTTCTGTTCCCTTCAATGGAGACGTTCATCAGACAGAAGCTGAGTGAGTGGAAATGGGAAAATCTCATTCCCCAGTTTGAATGTAAGGTACAGTAGCATGAAAGTAACTTGGAGGGATTTAATGCATGAAAACTGTTCAAATATCCATTTAATACTTTTGTAAAGAATTTTATGGATATTATGAAATGTGAGATGAAATTAAACAGAGTAGAATTCAGACATACTGTATGCCTACACCCTATAGTTACTGACATAAGCTGTTTTTAAACTCTGCTTAAAAATTTGTTTGTTTTTTTTATTTCCTTGTAAATTTACATTGTCATTTAACTAAACAGATATAATTATTTCATTATTATTAACAATTAAATGATTAGCTAGCAGCAGGTCCCTGGAGGACTAGCAGGTCCCGGGTTTGATTCCTGGCCAGCGAACCAACTCCAGGCACTGGGGATGCACACAACAGTACACTCAAGTGCTGGTCCCAAGCCCGGATAAAAATTGGGGAGGGTTGCGTCAAGAAGGGCATCTGGCATAAAAACTGTGCCAAATCAAATATGTTGACCAATGGTCTACTGTGGTGACCCCTAACAGAACAACAACAAATGATCATCACCCAGCCATCACCTCCCTTAATCCATTGTTTCATTTCTGTCTCTCCCTTTTATATATGCACACACACACACTTAGGTGAGGAGATAGATAAGGAGAGTTTTCTCATTTTGGATGATTCTTCCATTGTGGCACTGGTCCGAGACTTAAGTTTAAGTCACATCTGAGAAAACTTCATGAGGTAATCCATAAACAGCTGATGTCTGATGGGGTATTCCTGTTTTAAATGTAAAAAGTTGCTGGGTGCAATATTAATCATCTTTTGGTCCACTGTTGGTCTTCATTTGGTCCACTGAATATTTTTCACCCAGAGCAGAGACTGAAGTATCTGATGATAGAACAGTGGCCATGACAGAGTAGTTAAAAAATAACATCTGGCCACTAAGCCAAGTAGAAGAATACATGTTACAGACAGCCATCCACAGGGCTAAGTGGATAAGAGAGTATGGTGCAAAATCAGTGGAGGAGATCAACAGAGTGTGTCCACATCTGCTGGATACTTCAGGCATGATAAGATGTACAAAAATATTAGGCCAGAATTATATTGTTTTCAGCAATTGTTTATGGAAACTATGGGAAACTCATAATTACTTTCTACAGATTGCTCAAGACTTTGCCATTCTACACCCAGACTCTTCTGCGAAGCTTACAGAGAAATGGATGATAGTCTTCAAAGGGAAAATTTTATGTTTTGCCCACCAAGAGAAGCAGGCCTTGGATGTTCTGTCAAAGTGGATTCTGTGTGTGCACATACTCTTTAAAGAGGTTGTCATTCTAGGTTTGGATATTAGAAGCTCTGCTCAGTATTTTGCTGCAGTAAACTTTATTTGCTAGTCAGCACATTGCTTCAACCCAGAGGTGGAACCAAGTAAAGCCTGAAAAGTAGTGAAATGTAAAAACTGTTACTACATTTATTTTTTTAATCTGAATTTGTCCATCTCTAGTTACAAGGACCTGTGTTGATGTTTGTCAGATGCTTATTCATGAACACAAAAAGTGTATTGCTAATGAGATATTCTTCTTAGCAGATGCAAAAGGTGACATGGCGTTGAGATTACTTCTGGTAGCCCTACCAGCTCCAGTCTGCTGAGTTGGCCAGAAGACCTTTCACCCCAGCTATGAGGAGATGAGAAAGTCTTTCATTGATCTACAGCCTGTACGTTAAAGTACATTAATTTGGTGATGTTTGGTAGTATGTTCTACTCAAATTTACAGTTAAGAGTCTGTTGCAATCACAAATGTACACCTAAAGATGTGGGAAGGAATCAATAGTTTCAGGTGGTATATTTATGGTATATTTATGCATCAGTTGGCAATAAGTTGCTTGTAATGAATAGTAGAATATCGTGAACTGAAGAAAACTTGTACTGAATTCTTTGTGGGGTAAAATCTGTCAAAGACCAGAAAGGTTTGCATAATGTGAGTCACTTCTCTTTTTTAAATTACGAGGTGTAAGGACTTATAAGGACAGGAGATATTATTACTTATATTTATTAATGATTACAATGGGTAATGCTAATGTTTTTATAGACATCTTCACCACTGCCTATGCTAGACTAGAGCTGTACAATTTGCTGGATCGATTGCAGCAAGACTGTACACAGATTCTGATAGCATCAGCTTTAAAGGCAGGGAAAAGTGATTGGATGCCTCCTCTGAGCGATTACTTGGGGGCGGGAGGGGGGCTCACAAGCAAACCTGATGCTGATGATCAAATATTTTAATTTGCCAGGTTAGGACCAAAATTCTATGGGTATAGAACTTTAAAAGGCAAAACCACTATGAAAACTAAAGGCATTACATTACATTACATTACACCAAATCTAAAATTGTCCATTTAAAATCACTGACAGACCTAGTGTATCTTTGCACAACTAGATCATTCAAGATAAATGAGGGTATGACTTGAGAAGCAGATCACAGTTGAAAAGGTTCAAGGTTGTGTATGATAAGCATGTTTGTTACCTAATTTCTCAACTCTGCCTTACAGATTCTAAGACTGTCTGTATATACATCAATCGGCCATAACATTAAAACCACTGACAGGTGAAGTGAATAACATTTGATTATCTCATTACAGTGGCACCTGTCAAGGGGTGGGATTTATTAGGCAGCAAATGAACAGTCAGTTCTCGAAGTTAATGGGTTGGAAGCAGGAAAAATGGTCAAGGATCTGAGTGACTTTGACAAGAGCCAAATTGTGATGGTTAGATGACTGGGTCAGAGCATCTCCAAAAAAAGGCAGGTCACTGATGTGTGTGGGGAGCATAGGCTAGCCTGTCTGGTCTGATGCCACAGAAGAGCTACTGTAGCACAAATTGCTGAAAAATGCTGGCTATGATAGAAAGGTGTCATAATACATAGTGCATCGCAGCTTGCTGCGTATGCGGTTGCGTAGCCGCAGACCGGCCAGAGTGCCTATGCTGACCCTGTCCACCGCCGAATGCACCTACAATGGGCACATGAACATCAGAACTGGACCACGGAGCAATGGAAGAAGGTGGCCTGGTCTGATGAATCACGTTTTCTTTTACATCATGTGGATGGCTGGTTGCGTGTGCGTCACTTACCTGGGGAAGAGATGGCACCAGGATGCACTATGGGAAGAAGGCAAGCTGGCGGAGGCAGTGTGATGTTCTGGGCAATGTTCTGCTGAAAAACCTTGGGTGCTGGCATTCATGTGGATGTTACTTTGATACATACCACCTACATTGTACACCCCTTCATGGCAATGGTATTTCCTAATGGCAGTGGCCTTTTTCAGCAGGATAATGCACCCTGCCACACTGCAAAAATTATTCAGGAATGGTTTGAGAAACATGACAAAGTGTTCAAGGTGTTGACTTGGCCTCCAAATTCCCCGGATCTCAACCCGATCTAGCATCTGTGGGATGTGCTGGACAAACAAGTCCGATCCATGGAGGCCCCAACTCGCAACTGATGCCACAGAAGAGCTACTGTAGCACAAATTGCTGAAAAATGCTGGCTATGATAGAAAGGTGTCATAATACATAGTGCATCGCAGCTTGCTGCGTATGCGGTTGCGTAGCCGCAGACCGGCCAGAGTGCCTATGCTGACCCCAGATCGGGTTATATGTGTTGGCAACCACTGTGCAATGAACTGATGACAAAAATAAATAAACTTTATTCAAAGAATCCCTGGTTCTTTGTGTAGAAAGTAGAAAAAGCTTTTACAAAATATACCCAACACAGAAATCAAATTACAAATCAGCATACTAGCCTGTCAAATGTATCCAGGTAACAGCAAGAACATTTTAGAATGTTTTCAGGATGGCACCGCTAGACCTTATGGATATTTATTTGCTGACCTGAAAGCACACCAGAAGAGCTTTATCTCAGGTCAGGGCTGTTTTCACAAGAGAATCCATTTGTGGAAAGAAAAAAACTTTGAAGTATAAAAAAAGCAATGTCTTTTCACTTGAAAAAACCTCCTGCTGGTGAATTCATTATACCAGTCTCCACCCAGAAGGAGAAAGGTGATATTACGCGAAGCCCCCACGGACCTCATACCGTTTTGCCTTCTCATAATTGTTCAGATCAGTCACATGAAAACGCATTGCAGTCAAAGGCAAACGCATCGGCCCTGCAGAGGTTTTTAAACTTGGTCAAACTAGGACACCAGGAAACAGCTCAACTGACCCTGTCACTTCCTACACTTAAAATACGCCAGAGAGAAATGTCGATGACTAAAGGTCCACAACCACCCAGAGAAGATTAAATCATACAAGAGGTGCTTGGTAAGATTTCTTTAAGGAGCAGAAAAATTGCTTAGTATATTATGGAAAAAATGTTAAAATCCAGCGACATTGCTTCATGGAATGATAACATTGAATTTCTTTATAAAGGGAAAACTATAAAAGGGTTTCACATGATGGATTTACCCAGCAAAAATGGCCCTTTATGGGCAGTGTGGGCAAGGGCTAACGCATACAAAGCGGGTTGTCTTTGGGCAGCCCAAGCTTTGGCATGCCCACACAAATCCCATGCAGGACCACTGCGGTCTAATCCGCATTAGGCCAATATCTATTTTACCCACATCGGTCCAATGTGGGTTTTCTGTGGGCAGCCCAAGCTTTGGCATGCCCACACAAATCCCATGCAGGACCACTGCGGTCTAATCCGCATTAGGCCAATATCTATTTTACCCACATTGGCCCAGTGCAGGTTTTCTGTGGGCAGCTCACGTTTAGTTCTTATAGGATTCACTTGAGGCAGAAGAATATGCAGTCTCCCACACAAAATTCACAACATTATTGGAGAAAATACATGTGATTGACAGGAGTTTCAAGTAACAGCCTAGGAGGCGATGAATTAGGTCTGGCCCTGTTTGCTGGTTTAAGACTAATTTAGTATGGTTATTGTGTGTAGAACATATCGATTATCAGTAAATAATGTCCGTAGTTTGAAACTGTCCTAATATTAAGTTGGCCCTGTCATTTTTATTATGTACTTATTAAATTATTAATTAACTTTAAATATAATTATTGCTTGACAGCCCAGATAGCCAACAACTTTGGGCTAAAGTCATTTTCAGACCTGCGGGACTTGGCTTGGAGTTGATGTCGAGGTCAGCACAGAGCTGACGGGGAGTCATGCTCCGACATAGTGAGATACAGCCTCAGTTTGAAGCTGGACATCAACTTCAGACCAACTTTAGCATGTGTTGCAGTATTCCACTGCACTGGATTTATTATATTCTAAATCCTTCTAAACAATCTATTATAGTTTTATATATTTTATTTCTAGTCTATACAACAAATCTGTGTGGTTGACACTTTGATTTGAGGGTCTCCTTATATTTCAATGACATGTTTGAGCAAGTGCTCTGAAGTAGGAGTTTACTATTGAGTTCACTTGGTCAAGAATAACAATAATTGTAAACTACAAATGTGAAATGTTTGTCTCCTGTTACTTGAATGAAAATGCATCAGAATTTCAGAAATGCCAAAGTAGAATCCAGAAATATGATTGAGCTAGCAAGTATGTAGAAGAGCACAAGGACTCCAAAACTACTCAGAAGATACAGCAGCTCTTCAGTAGTGTTTCTGATGCTCAGCTACTTGAAAGACAGAACAGAGGTAAAGAAGACATTTAAATAACCTAAAGTGACTGCTAAAAAACAGAGTAAGTACTGATGTCTGAATATTGCCTGAATACCTGCACTACCAGCTGCCAAAGTTCATTACTTTTATATACTTGAGTCCAATACCAATTGTTCTGTTAGTCCTGTGCCTATGGAATGTCTAAAAGCCTAAAGAAAATGTAGTCCGGAGGCTAAACATTCACTACATAGTTGAAATAAATGTTTTGCCAGTTTGCCAGCAAGTAGTTCAACCTGAAAGCCCTGTACACATCCATAAGTCAAGTTTAAATGGGCTTCGAGTGACTTTGATCCATGCTGTCATAGATATGAAGCACAACTACATGACCCCTGACTGCAGTTCTATGTGTCCCAGCATCATCATACACTATACATATTTTTAAAAAATGTTGTTTGTCATCAAGTCTCCATCCTGATTTTGGTTGACAATGAAGACGATACCAAAAAGAGTTGATTCACTGATTCCACGCATTGAAAACTTCGATTCTACACATTGAAAATTATTCACAAATGTGCAGCAAACAAAATTTATTTAGCATTAGAGTGTTTCAGTTTGAACTACTTTAAAAAATTGCATAGCTATGATTTATCGTCATAACATGAGGGAAAGAGAAAATTAAGTGCAGCCACATATTAATAAAGTGTAATTATTGTAAACGTATGTCCAACGTATGTCCAACTGCCCTATTGGTGGTGCTAGAGGGCTTGTGTGGCATACACCAAAATGAAGGCAGCTGAGACTGTCCTCTCTATCACTGTGCCAAATTTCAGTAAAAGCTTTCTATGGGCTGCCATAGACTCTCATTAGAAGTATAATAATAATAGTAATAATTAAATTTTCAGGGGTCAAACACCCAGACTCAGTGAGCCACACATTCACAGATGCACTACAGTTGTTGTCTAAGTAATCACAGGAAAGCAGAGCCATAACTTTAGGCAAAGGGATTCAAGATGTAGTTCATTCACAAAATTAATTTGTAGTTTCACTCATGATGTGTATGTTTTGACCACGGACAGTGGTGGAATTCTCTGACTGTATAAGGAAAGGTCTAGATGAACAAATGGGCAGCAGGGTGGCATTGCTGCTCCAGCTGCCACTATTGCTGTGACCTGTGGAGTTGTCTGTTGCTACTTTGACCTTTGGTCGTGATTGCTACTGCTCTTACATAAAAATTTTTTTTTCTTCTTGCAATTTAAAAACATCTAAGGTATTTATGTTTTTCTCATCAGTCTGGGCCTTTTCCCCCCACTTTGTAAAAGTTTAGACAGGTCTCAATATGATGTGAGCAAAATTTGGTGAAGATTGGACAAAATTTGGAGGAGGAATAGCAAAAATGGCAGTTAGATGGAAGCATTTTCAGCATGTTATTGAGACTTTTGACCAGTAAGTGGCACTGTCACTGTATAGGCTCAGGGCATGGTCCTGAAGATGCCTACCAAGATTTGTGTCAGTGTGCAATGTCGCTGCTGAGATACAGCCTCACTTCCTGTTTGGTTGCTTCGACATCAGATTTGTGGCACATTACAGGCAAACCATTTGGAATATCAACACTATTTTGATAATTTTGGTCCAGGTTGGTCTGAAGATGATGTATGCCAAATTTGGTGTTGATTGGACATAATTTGTAGGAGGAGTAGCAAAAAAACTGTTTTTGACAAAATCCAAGATGGTCGACAGGAAGTATGACCTGTGTTGACCTTGGAGTGCATTCACTTCAGCATACCCCAGGGAATAATAGGAAAAAAGAACTGTGAATTTAGCACAAACTCTGCACATAATATAAAGAAAAAAAATAAGTTTTTACAGTTCTTGACCACAAGGTGTCACAGTCACGAAATGTCTTGGGTACATTCAGGGCATGATCCTGAAGATACTTATCACATTTCGTGATGATATGTAGATGCATTGCTGAGATACACCCTCACATCCTGTTTTTTTGCATTTGCTAGCACGTTACAAGAGAACGGTTTGAATATTAATATTCTTTGATAACTTTTGTTCAGACAGGTCTCAAGATGATGTGAGCCAAATTTGGTGAAGACTGGACAAAATTTGGAGGAAGAGTAGAAAAAATAGCAATTAGATGTAAGCATTTTTAACATGCTATTGTAACTTTTGACTAGTATGTGGGGCACTGGCATGAAATTTGTTGCATAGCCTCAGGTCATGGTCCGGAAGATGCCTACCAAGTTTTGTGTCAGTGTACAAGGTCATCGCTGAGATACAGCCTCACTTCCTGTTTGGCGGCTTTGCTGTCAGTCTCGTTGACCCATTATGGACAAACTGTTTGGAGTATCAAAATTCTTTAGTGAGGCACTGTTTGTGAGGCACACTCTAAAGATGACGTGTGCCAACTTTGGTGACGATTGGACAAAATTTGTAGGAGGAGTAGCGAAAAAACAGTTTTTGACAAAATCCAAGATGTCGGAAAATCTAATTAGGTGAAAATTGATGTCATAGGGTGGACACACAGTTCAAAAGTTATGACCATAAATGTACTTCCAAATTAGGCTCAAATTTGACCCGATGGTGGCGCTAGAGTATTGGCAACACTTGGCCCAAATTTGGTCATAATGTTCCTTAGACCCTCCCCAATCAGTGTGCCAAATTTCACAACTTTTTACCAGATGGTTCTATGGGTTCCCATAGACACTCTAGCCAGAAGAAGAAGAAGAAAACATAGATTGGGAAAACAACAACTGGATGCCTACACACCCTCGGTGCTTGGCCCCCTAAAAGAAAACATAGAATAACAATAGGGTGCCTACGCACCTTCGGTGTTTGGCCCCTAATAATAATAATAATAATAATAATAATAATAATAATGATAATAATAACAACAACTTGAAGGCTAAAGTTTGTGAACAAACTTTGATGTTGACTTTATAGAGCCCACTAAACACAATAGAAGAGTAAAATGTTATTACAGTGTTTTGTTGTCACTGATTTTAAAGTCTTAAAATGTTTAAACAGTTAAGGGTATAAAGATTAAAAGGCTAAAAGTGTCTAATATGTAAAGGGTAAAATGGCAAAAATGCTGAAACATGTTTAAAGGTAATGAATGCTAAAATGCTGGTATGATATTCCATGTGGTTGCTAAAGTGTTGCTAGGTGGGTGCCATGCAAAACTAGTTTGTTGCTAGGGTATTGCCAGTTAGTTGCTAGGGTGCTGCAAGGTCATTGCTAACCATTTTGGTTGGTAGAGTGTTGGTAAGTGCTGCTATGCTATCCCAGCTGGTTGCTGCGGTGTTGCTAGTTGGCTGTTAAAATAAATAGTTTGTTATCATTAAAGAAAGGGTAAATTTAATTTAAAAAATGTACAAATATAAAGCAAAAAAAAAAACAAAAAAACCATAAAATATACTGAAGGTCTTCATAGTGATTGAGTTTGTGAATAACTTTTTATGGGTGGATGGACAGATGAAAAATTGAATAAAACTGCATTGAAACGATACATCTGTAGTTCTGTACGGGAGTGTATGAGAGAGTGAATGATGGAAGTGTAGTAGTAGTAATTTGCAGGCATAGTGGTATTTATACATGTGAGTGGATATAAAGAGACAGACTATTACTTTTGAGGATAAATGCCTGTCTGTGTCAAAGTGCAGGCCCACACACCTGCGCCATGTCTGTGTGTGTGTGTGTGTGTGTGTGTGTGTGTGTGTGTGTGTGTGTGTGTGAGACTAGCCCTCTCTGACATTCTGGAACGCTTAACTGAAAACAGTCAGTCTGTGTAGTATTATTGCATATTAAAAAAAAAATTCTTACAGCACCCCAGTAGTCTAGCGGATAAGGATCCCATGCTCTCACTGCCATGGCCTGGGTTCGATTCCCGGGCAGCGAACCAACCCAGCTACTGGAAGTGTTCTCCCAGGGCTGGTCCCAAGCCTGGATAAAATGGGAGGGTTGCGTCAGGAAGGGCATCTGGTGTAAAATCTGTGCCAAATGAAACATGCAGACCCATGATCTGCTATGGTGACCCCTAATGGGAGCAGGTGAAAGAACAACAAAATCCTTACAGCAGACTGAGTTTTGTCACCATAAACAAATGCTCAAAACTCATAAAATATTAACCAAATTGTTTACTTAATGACACTTTTTGTGTACGGAGGCTTTGCTGATAAATTTGAGGCAATAAAAAGGAGATTGAGCAGGAATTGTTTGATTTATTGCTATATAAAACCACATGAACATTTAGTAAATGCCAAAGCTGATGGCACCAGATTTTGAATGCAAGTGAATGTTTTCTTGCCCTAGTGCCAAACAAATGCTCATAACTTGAAAAATATACTTTGAAATGATTAGATATTTAGAGGTTTTTGAAAGGGGAAGTAGCTCAATAATCTAAAGTTGAATACAGTTTCTAGGTGAATGTATAAGGATTTTAGAGGAAAGTGTTTTGTTGAAACAGTGAATTCAGACAGTTTTACTTTCACAGCTACAAGGGAGATGACATCACCCACTCTAGCTTTTCCCCATTAAAATGAATGGGGGAAATGGATATAAAGAGCAAGATGAGTCTAATATCTCTGTAATTTGGCATAACAGGTCATTGTGTACCCATGTTTCACTATGCGAATTTTGGTGGTTGAGAATTGACCGAATCAGAGCAGTTAAAATTTTTTTTTTCAATGTATTCCTAAGGGGAAAAAAATCCATCCACAGTTCGTAATGTTGCTATGCAACAACCGTAATTCCGATCCTTCCCAAAAGCACAAGCACATTACTCCTGTATAGGATCTATGATCCTGCCAAATTTGGTGGCGCTACATCAAAAAATTGCAACCCATGTAAACTGAAGAAAGTTGCAGAGAGAATAAGAATAAGACCAGAATGGTGGCTCTTTCAAGCCAAAATAATAATAATAATAATAAGAAGAAGAAGAAAACAATCACCAAAGGGTGTCTATGCACCTTCAGTGCTTGGCCCCCTAATTAGATATATTTATTATATAGTTGGTTAACTAATATACAACAGAAATAGCAGATGTTTCTAATCTCACACTGATCAAATCCCTGGTGTGGAGCATGACAGGCTCACCTACACACACAGTCTCTCTCTCTCTCTCTCTCACGCACACACACACACACACACACACACACACACACAGAGAGAGAGAGAGAGAGAGAGAGAGAGAGAGAGCCCCTTCTGATCAAACATTAACATTAGAAAGACACGTTCTTAACAATTAAAAGCTTTATCGAAAATGGCAAGGTTGGTATGGAGATATTGCGATTTTTTTTGCCAAAAGTAATATAAATATATTCAAATAAAATAATAAAATCCACAAGCAAAATATTAATTATCAAATATAAACAATTATTTTGCAAATTCAAGTAATGAGAATCAAATCAAAATTAATTTTTCAAAAACTTCTGATTCACACTCTCATTTTTTCTATTTTGGATTTTTCTGATGCATTTTGTTTGTTTGTTTGTTTGTTTTTTTGCTTCAGGAATCTTTCTTTTGCTTCCCCAATCATTTTTTTGCTTCTGACTTTTGGCACATTTTTTACAGGGGGTGGGGGGGTGGATCTTGGAAGAAGGCGTTTACCTTAAATCTCTATTGGTCAACTGATTTTGGAATGGGAAGGGTGCTAGAAGATAGAAACACCCACCCCATTAACAGTGGAGTTGCTCAGCAGCAGGGAAACTGTGTTGTAGTTGCATTAAAAAGCTGACAAAAATATGAAGAGCTACTGAATTGTTTGTAAATGCATTCACACACATTTCTTTATCACACAAGTGTCTTCATTCCATCCAGTTTGAGTAGCAGTTTAAAAGGATAACTAGGTGACAAGGCTTAAGCTGGCTTCTTATTCCCTACTATTCTGATTTTTTGTTTCCACTTTCTGCCTAATTACCATTATCTCTTCATTATGAAAATGTCTGATAATAGCAAGGCTGAAGTTGGCTTCTTATTCGGATTTTCCGTTCCAACTTAAAAAGGTCCAGGTAGATGGCGCCAGGAAGAGCACTAATATCGCATACAAATTCCTACACCATTATCTCCTCATTCTCAAAACATCCCAAAAATCTGACAATTTCATATGAAAATAAGTGTAATGTATTGTAGAAATACTCTAACTGTAGGATTTTTTAAAAATGGGCTTGTGAACATGGCATTTGAGACTATCGAATGCAGGAAAATTGCATTTTCTGCCTAGTTCCTACACTATTATGTCATTATTATTATAATAATACATTACAAATCTTTTCATAGGAAATGGTCTCAAATGCCAAGTTCACAGGGCCATTATTTAAAAAATCTACAGTAAATTTCTTCATAATGAGCATTTTGAAAATATATTATATACATCATGCAGAACTGTCAGATTTTTTGAGACATTTTCACAATGAAGAGATAATGGTAGTGGAGAGAATGGTAATTAGGCAGAAAATGGAAACAAAAAATCAGAATAAAAAGCTGGTGAATAAGAAGCCAACTTCAGCCTTGTCACCTTGTTATGCTTTTAAACTGCTAC
>CM040480.1:11040548-11055898 GCA_022758105.1 Pangasianodon gigas
TGGGCGTAAAAAAAAAAAAAAAAAAAGAAAAAAAACAAAAAAAAAAAAAAAAAAAAAAAAAAAAAAAAAAAAAAAAAAAAAAAAAAAAAAAAAAAAAAAAAAAAAAAAAAAAAAAAAAAAAAATCCACAAATAGAAAAACATGAAAGCAAAATGAGATTGTGAATCGGAAGTAATTTTTTTTGAAAAATTTATTTTGATTTGATTCTCATTATTTTATTATTTCATTTGAAACTTTGACACAATATTAACCCACACGAGTACACTGAAGAGGATAAAAAGAGCATGTAGGATGGCCATATTAGTAAGTTCAATTCTGTAGCCCTTTCACTTTACTTTGAAACTGGCGTTTAGAACAGCATGTTGAGAATAGTGTTTATTATATAATTTAACACAAATATGGCTGATTTCCTAGAAGATTGTATATGTATGCCCATGTGCAAATAAACTTTCCATTAAACCTATTCTCATACAGCCGCTCTAACAACAAAAAACCTTAGCAAGTTTGTTTAATGCATTTAACTCATACATGCACCAATCAGCCATAATATAAAAACCACCTGCCTAATATTGTGTAGGTCCCCCTTGTGCCGCCAAAACAGCTCTGACCCATCGAGGCATGGACTCCACAAGACCTCTGAAGGTGTCTTGTGGTATCTGGCACCAAGACGTTAGCAGCAGATCCTTTAAGTCCTGTAAGATGCGAGGTGGGTCCTCCATTGATTGGAGTTGTTTGTCCAGCACATTCTACAGATGCTCGATTAGATTGAGATCTGGGGAATTTGGAGGCCAAGTCAACACCATGAAATCTTTGTCATGATCCTCAAACCATTCAACAATTTTTGCAGTGTGGCAGGGTGCATTATCCTGCTGAAAAAGGCCACTGCCATTAGGGAATACCATTGCTATGAAGGGGTGTACAATGTTTAGGTAGGTGATACGTGTGAAATTAACATCCACATGAATGCCAGCACCTAAGGTTTCTCAGCAGAATATTGCCCAGAGCATCACTATGCCTCTGCCGGCTTGCCTTCTTCCCATAGTGCATCCTGGTGCCATCTCTTCTCCAAGTAAGTGACGTACACGCACCCAGCCATCCATATGATGTAAAAGAAAACATGATTCATCAGACCAGGCCACCTTCTTCCATTGCTCCATGGTCCAATTGTGATGTTCATGTGCCCATTGTAGGCACTTTCGGTGGTGGACGGGGTCAGCATGGGCACTCTGAGTGGTCTGCGGCTACGCAGCCCCATACGCAGCAAGCTGCGATGCACTATGTATTCTGACACCTTTCTATCATAGCCAGCATTTTTCAGCAATTTGTGCTACAGTAGCTCTTCTGTCGGATCAAGTTTTTTTTTAACTTAAAGGGATATCTGTGACTTTTGCAGACATGGATATAGGTTATAAAAGGTAATATTTCTTACAATGATATTCAAATAATTCTCCTTAAAAAAACAGTATCATATGCAACTGTACCCACATAAGCATCAAATATTCAATGTTGTTGCAAGTATAAATTATTATATTTTATTTTATTTTTTTTCTTTGTGGCATCCTGCAAGACTACTATCAAATTCTAAGAAGAAAATATTGCATGGCTTAGCCTGAAAGGGTCCAACTGAGACATGCTGATAGGGTTGCAGCAAAATCCAGGCAGAGGAGAAGAGTAAGTTAAAGAATTGGTTATACAATTGATTTAACATTTTAATATTATTTCTAAATAAATCCTAACAAAAACTATAGGATTCCAGCACTACATGCTTGGACCCCCAATAATCCGAACAAAAACAATAGTATTCTAGCACCCTTGGTTCTCGAACCCCTGAATATTATAGTTTTCATTCATATACACTCACCATCCACTTTAATAGGAACACCGGTACACCTGCTCATTTATGTAGTTATCCAATCAGCCGATCTTGTGACAGCAGCACAATGCATAAAATCATGCAGATACAGGTCAAGAGCTTCAGTTAATGTTCACATCAAACATCAGAATGAAGACAAAGTGTGATCTCTGTGACTTTGATTGTGGCATGGTTGTTGGTGCCAGATGGGCAGATTTTAGTATTTCAGAAACTGCTGATCTCCTGGGATTTTCACAGTCTCTAGAGTTTACACAGAATGCTGTGAAAAACAAAAAATATTGAATGAGCGACATTTCTGTGGGTGGAAATGCCTTATTGATAAGAGAGGTCAGAGGAAAATGGCCAGATTGGTTTGAGCTGCCAGGAAGGATATAGCAACTCATATAATCCCTCTTTACAATTGTGGTGAGCAGAAAAGCAGGCATGCACAAAACATCAAACCTTGAGATGGATGGGTTACAACAGCAGAAGACCACATTGGGTTCAACTCCTGTCAGCCAAGAACAAGAATCTGAGGCTATCATGGGCGCAGGCTCACCCAAACTGGACAATTGAAGATTAGAAAGAAAAAATCACCTGATCTTTTTCCAGTCTTCAACTGGATTCTTGTTCTTGGCTGACAGGAGTGGAACCTGATGTGGTCATCTGCTGTTGTAGCTCAACCACCTCAAGGTTTGATGTGTTGTGTGTTCTAAGATGCTTTTCTGCTCACCATGGTTGTAGAGAGTGATTATTTGAGTTACTTATATCCTTTCTGGCAGCTCGAATCAATCCGGCTATTTTCCTCCTTCCTCTCTTATCAACAAGGTGCTTCCACCCACAGAACTGTCGCTCACTCAATGTTTTTTGTTATTTGCACCATTCTGTGTAAACTCTAGAGACTGTTGTATGTGAAAATCCCAGGAGATCAGCAGTTTCTGAAATACTCAAACCAGACCAACTGGTACCAATATCCATGCCACAATCAAAGTCACAGAGATCACACTTTTAACCCATTCCGATGTTTGATGTGAACATTACCCAAAGCTCTTGACCTGCATCTGCAAGATTTTTTTGCATTGCGTTGCTGCCACATGATTGGCTGATTAGATAATTGCATGAAAGTGCAGGTGTACAGATATTCCTAATAAAGTGGATGGTGAGTGTATATAGTTTACATTAACATGACAAATATGTAAATTTGCAATGCAATTACATAACCCTTTCAGTCTATCCTATATTATGCTTCATAAATAGGATATATTGAAAAAGTTTTTACAATCCCAGACAAAAATCCCTATGTTGGTGATTTCTAATTTTCACCTGCCTCACTACACTACTCACGCCTGTGCCCTTACTATACAAACTAAAAACAGACTACAGTCCGCACAAACACATTGGATTTGGTCATCTGTCATCTGCACTGGGGACATCAATTTAAAAATCGGAAGAAAACAGATTTGCCATGCAGTGTAAACAAATACGTGAGTATGCGCCGCTGAAGAGGTGGCTTCTATAGTGCGCCATCTTTCGGCTATCTAGTATGTGGAGGTCACACATCACTGAAAAATTACACCATTATCAACAGTGCAAATCGCGCTTGATTACTTATATATAATCTGAAGATTCAATGAAGCATCAAGAACAAACACGTTAATGCATAATGAAACAATACTGACAAAGACAAAGTAAAGGAAAAGTACATACTCCAGCAAATTCTTCTCTCTCTTACTTGAACCGTAATACCAGTAACATATTCATTTTATGAGCAGCAGGGGCAGAACAGGGGCAGAGCAGGGGCAGAACAGGGGCTCGGGGTAGTGCTGTAAACGTCATGATCCTAATCCAGAGCGGAAACTCCTCCCGAATCCCAACTCCGGCAACGGAACGAAAGAAAGAGGAATACCGAGGAATCAGGAAACACGGAGAAACAATGCAATAAACGACTTAAGTAAGTGAATAAATATTTTATAGTAAACGTATTTAATTAAACGGAAATCATGTTCTGACGGATCAAAACTACATAATAACTCTCAATCTTGTCCAGCGATTTGGCTGTTTTTTTTTTTAAAGAGAAAGGCCACACGTTAGCAGGATTGCTAGTTATTTAGCTATCTAATGTTAACGTATTGCATTGAACTGGGTAATGTCTGTTTTTATTAACCCAACAATTACTCTGCAATGTAATATACATTAACTGTTAGCAAATCCTTTACATAAATATTTTACGTAATATGCTATTTTTTAATTAGCTTTCACATTAGAGTTAACTAAAACGCTGGCAAGATGGTTCATCACTTTCCCGAGATAAACTTAGCTGTGATGACGGTCACTGTAATAAGGCAGAGTACTTCTGATACTTTTGGTCTTGGTTGGTTTGTTTGCTGTAGTTGGATACATACATCAGAGACTGCATGGTCCCAATGGTGGTCTTAACGATTTTTTTTTTTTTTTTAATATGAGTCAATAGTCAGAAGCAATATAATGAACAGTTTCCGGTCGGTTAGTGAAGCTGTGCCTGGGTCGTTGTCCTTATTTTTTATTTATTTATTTATTTATTTATTTTTACATCGAAGGTGGCAAGCCTACTTTCTTTTTTCCCCAACTTTCTTCAGTTCTTTGCAAGTACTGTGTATTTCCTTAAGGAAATGCAAATCTAGTTTTTAACTGTCATTCAAATGCAGTCGTTAAAGAAATTTGACATCTTTATTCGACAACAAAAATCCCTATGTTGGTGACTGCTAATTTTCACCTGCCTTACCACACTACTCACGCCTGTGACCTTACTATATAAACTAAAAATAGACTACAGTCCGAACACATTGGATTTGGTCATTTGTCATCTTTAATCAATCTAAAAGCGGATTTAAGGACAAAATTTGATTTGCTATCCAACGTAAACAAATACGTCCCGTGAGTATCCGCCGATAGAGAGGTGGCTTCTATGGTGCGCCATCTTTCAGCTATCTAGTATATATGGGGTCACACATCACTGAGAAACTACACCATTCTAAGTGCAAATCGCACTTGATTGCATATATCTTTTCTGACTAAATGGGGTTGGTTACTTACACCGGAGACTGCATAGTCACAATGGTGTTTTTAACGGTTTCTTTAATATGAGTCGATAGTCTGAAGCATTATAATGAACTGTTTCCGGTCGGATAATGAAACTTCGCCCATTAGAACTATCACAATTGAATGAACTGAACAGTGTATTTCCACTGTTTTAAGTATTTCCACCGTTTTTCTAAGGAAGGTGAGACAGCAACACAGTTCAGAACAGGCTACAGCAGCATAGGTCTGGTGAGGTCTTTCTTTACTTCTCTTATTTGTTGTCCATAAGCCCAGTTGAATAACAGATAAATGACATTCCACAGCCAGGAGTTGAGAAAGACAGGATTTCTTAGTTTTCTTGTATTACATCCTAAGTAGTAATTCGCCGGTCGGAATTATGTCATTTTTGACCTCAGCACGTTCAAAAGACAAAGTCGGAAAATGGGCGCCCCCATGTTCGTATTTTGTTAGCAGCAAGCTAGGCAGCTAACTCGGATGAGTGATTATCTTTCTCAAACAGCGACCTGTATGGTCAGCGTTTTAGATTTAACAAATGAATATGTCTGTATTTTGATTACTCTAAAGTTAGTACTTGTATACAGTATAACTCATTTAAAAGGTAAGAAGCTTTACTTTGTTTATTTCTGATGCGCATCCATGTTGATTTGACGTCACTCGGTAACCGGGGAAGGAACTCGGATTTGAGAATACCACCCCAAGTTACGGTGGCGTTTCATGTCACGAAAGACATGGTCCCCATTTACTCTGTCGAGAAATAAGGGTTCACTAAGTGTTCTATAGCAAATAGTGCAAATAATGTTTATATATATATATATATATATATATATATATATATATATATATATATATATTTCCTATATTTAAAAGAACCATTTTGTTTGCACTATTTGCTATAAATAAATAAATAAATAAATAAATAAATTTATAAATATAATATATAAATATAATATATAAATAAATATAAATAAATACAATTTTTCCAAAATCCATTCAAATAAATAAATTGCATCATTTTTCAATTGCATTATGTAAGAACAAAAAAGTCGTAATCAAGAATCGTTCATAAAGTTGAAAAAAATCAAGATAATTTTTTTTGCAATATCACCCAGTCTTAATTGCAATACTACTTTCTTTTTTCAATAATTCTTTCAACTCTTTGCATGATTTGTATTTCCTTCAGGAAATTGCCATTCAAATGCAGTCTTTGAGAAAAGAATTTGGTATATCTCTTCGATGACAAAAATCCCTATGTTGGTGATTGCTAATTTTCACCTGTCTCACCACACTATTCATGCTTTTGCCCTTACTTTAAAAACTTAAAATAGACTACAGTCCAAACAAACACATTGGAGTTGGTCATTTGTCATTTGCAATTCAGACATCAGTGTGAATTTAAGAATAAATCAGATTTGCCATGAGGTTTAAACAAATATGTCCAATGAGTATGTGCCGCTGGAGAGGTGGCTTCTGTAGTTTCACATATTTCATACAAAAGATTAATAATTTATCATAATTTAACTCTCATGTAGATAAATGCATATTTTATTTTTGCAACATAATAAGCTCATGTAACATATTTATCAAACAATTTAGAATTGTTTTTATGTTTTAACATGCCTCTCTTCAGTTGAACATGATCACATTTAAGAAAGACAGTGGAATGCTGTGATGACACCACATATGAGGTGATAGAAAAAAGTTACTTCAAAAGTCTTTTAAGGAATAAAACATGACAGGGCATGCTGTAATAGGAAAATCAACGACCAAGCCGTCCATAGATATATCTGCTCTATTTTGTGATGATTTAGCTGATGGGTTTTTCAACTTGTGCAGGGAACATGAGCCATGGGTTGGATGTAAAAATATGTTTATTATAATGTTTTTCATTAGGGGACAAGCACCAAAGGTGCATAGACACCTATTGTTTGTTAGTGTTTTTCTTCTTCTATTTCTTCTTCTTCTTGTTAGGGGCCGAGCACCTGGCTAAGTTGTGAAATTTGGCACACTGATTGGGGAGGGTCTAAGGAACATTATGACCAAATTTGGGCCAAGTGCTTCCAGCGATCCAGCGCCACCATCGGGTCAAATTTGAGCCTAATTTGGAAGTACCCAAATGTGTGTCCATGGTTCAAAAATTAAAAGCGTATGATGCACCCTATGACCTCAATTTCTGCCTAATTAGCTTTTCTGCCATCTTGGATTTTTTCAAAAACTGTTTTTTCCATACTCCTCGTACAAATTTTGTCCAATCATCACCAAATTTGGCACACGTCATCTTCAGAGTAAGCCTCCGAAAGTTATCTTAGAATGTTGATACTTGGCCCATTATGGTCGTCCATAATGGGCCAACGAAACTGACAGCAACACCGCCAAGCAGGAAGTGAGGCTGTATCTCAGCAATGACTTTGCACACTGACACAAAACCCAGTAGGCATCTTCAGGACCATGACCTGAGGCTATGCAACAAATTTCATGCCAGTGCCCCACATACTAGTCAAAAGTTACAATAGCATGCTAAAAATGCTTACATGTAATTGCTATTTTTTTTCTACTGTTCCTCCAAATTTTGTCCAGTCTTCACCAAATTTGGCTCACATCATCTTGAGACCTGTCTGAACAAAAGTTATCAAAGAATATTAATATTCAAACCATTCTCCTGTAACATGCTAGCAAATGCAAAAAACAGGATGTGAGGGTGTATCTCAGCAATGCATCTACATATCATCATGAAACATGACAAGTACCTTCAGGACCACGCCCTGAATGTACCCAAGACATTTCGTGACTGTGACACTTTGTGGTCAAGAACTGTAAAAACTTCTATTTTTTTCCTTATATCATGTGAAGAGTTTGTGCTAAATTCACAGTTCTTTTTTCCTATAATTCCCTGGGGTATGCTGAAGTGAATGCACTCCAAGGTCAACACAGGTCGTACTTCCTGTCGATCAGCTTGAATTTTGTCAAAAACTGTTTTTTTTGCTACTCCTCCTACAAATTATGTCCACTCAACACCAAATTTGGCATACATCATCTTCAGACCAACCTGGACCAAAATTATCAAAATAGTGTTGATATTCCAAATGGTTTGCCTGTAATGTGCCAACAAATCTGATGTCGAAGCAACCAAACAGGAAGTGAGGCTGTATCTCAGCAACGACATTGCACACTGACACAAATCTTGGTAGGCATCTTCAGGACCATGCCCTGAGCCTATACAGTGACAGTGCCACTTACTGGTCAAAAGTCTCAATAACATGCTGAAAATGCTTCCATCTAACTGCCATTTTTGCTATTCCTCCTTCAAATTTTGTCCAATCTTCACCAAATTTTGCTCACATCATATTGAGACCTGTCTAAACTTTTACAAAGTGGGGAAAAAACATAAATACCTTAGATGTTTTTAAATTGCAAGAAGAAAATTTTTTTTTTATGTAAGAGCAGTAGCAATCACGACCAAATGTCAAAATAGCAACAGACAACTCCACAGGTCACAGCAGTAGTGGCAGCTGGAGCAGCAATGCCACCCTGCTGCCCATTTGTTCATCTAGACCTTTCCTTATACAGTCAGAAAATTCCACCACTGTCCGTGGTCAAAACATACACATCATGAGTGAAACTACAAATGAATTTCGTGGAATTTTTCAAGAAATTTTGAAATACAAAACTGTTGTCCTGTAAAGCGCTGGCAAATGCAAAAAACAGGATGTGAGGATATATCTCAGCAGTGCATCAACTTATCATAAAAGTTGTTAAGTATCTTCAGGACCATGCCCTGAATATAAATAAGACGTTTCGTGACTGTGCCACCTTGTGGTCAAGAACTGTAACAACTTTCATTTTTTTCTTTATATCATTTGAAGAAATTTGTGCTAAATTCACAGTTCTTTTTTCCTATAATTCTCGGGAGTATGCCGAAGTGAACGCACACCAGCATCTGAAATTCAAGTGTGCTTCCTGTTGACCATCTTGGATTTTGTTAAAAAAAAAATTTTTTTGCTACTCCTCCTACAGATTATGTCCAATCAACACCAAATTTGGCATACATCATCTTCAGACCAACCTGGACAAAAGTTATCAAAATAATGTAGATATTGCAAACAAAGTGCCCATATTGTGCCAACAAATCTGACGGTGAAGGGGATCTCATATGGGGAGTTGTACTGTGATGGTTAGGGGCTGTGATTGCTGTGGTGTCTTTGGGGCTGCAGTTGCCACTAGCAGCTTTGTACTCAAGACTCAGTGGACAGTGGATAGGTTTAACAAACCGGACTTCATGTGAAAACTGTGATGAATTTACTGGTTGCACAGTTGCAGTATTTGTCCATATAGTACACAGTTATAGAAGGGATTTATTTAATTGCACTATCCATTAGCACCCAGATGAGGATGGGTTCCCTTTTGAGTCTGTTTCCTGTCAAGGTTTCTTTCTCATATCGTCTCAGGGAGTTTTTCCTTGCCACCGTCACCTCTAGCTTGCTCATAAATTCACATATTTACAATTTATTTTGGTTTAATATAATTTGAATGTATTTATTTCTGTAAAGCTGCTTTGTGACAATATCCATTTTTAAAAGCGCTATACAAATAAAATTGAATTGAACTGAAGCCACTAAACAGGAGGTGAGGCTGTATCTCAGCAACTACCTTGCACACTGACACAAATCTTCGTAGGCATCTTCATGCCCTGAGGCTATGCAACAAATTTCATGACAGCGCCACTTACTGGTCAAAAGTTACAGTAACATTCCGAAAATGCTTCTATGTAAATCCGAGCCCTAGTTCTACATTCCTGTGATTCCCTAGGGAAAGCTGAAGTGAATGCTCATCAGCATCTGAATGTCAAATGTACTTCCTGTTTGCCCATTTGAAATTCATTGAAAGTTGTTTCATGCGTTACAAAAGATATCAAATTATTTTTTATATTTTATATAGTTTTCCATATTTTATATACTTGAATCCATTTGCATGAAGTTATGGCTCTGCTTCCCTGTGATTGCTTAGGCAACACTTGTAGCGCATCTCTGAATGTGTGGCTCACTGAGTCTGGGTGCTTGGCCCCCAAAAATGCTGCTTGCAGCTTTAATTCTTCTTCTTCTTCTTCTTCTTCTTCTTCTTCTCCTTCTTCTATTGGGGAAGTCTATGGCAGCCCCTAGAACCATATGGTAAAAAGTTGTGAAATTTGGCACACTGATTAGGTAAAGCGCTAATAGTCATGCTCCATTTTTGGACTCCGTCCCATAATGCCTCTAGCGCCACCATTGGGTCAAAGTTCATGGTACATTTATGCTTATAACTTTTAAACCATTTGATATAGGAATGAAATGGAGGTATATCTTTTCCAGATATACCTTGACCCATGCTGATTTCAATGAACCCTGTGCTGTTATTTTCTGCCATATTGGATTTTCCATCATTTCAGTGTTTTGGAAAATATTTAAAAGTTTTCACAGCTGACAATTTTTGTTCAAACTTCACCAAATTTGGCTCAGATGATCTTCAGACTAATCTACATATAAGCTATCAGAAAGTTTTTTTTGTAATTCGATACATTCGCCTGTAACACAAATGAATTTGACTGTGAAGCCACCATACAGGATGTACAGGCATATCTTGACAATGGATCCATGGATTGACATGAAACTTGAGAATACTTATGATTCGTGAGAGAAACTGGGGGTCAGTAAACCTGAAAGTTTTATCTCAGTGCAATAATTTTCCATCCACCATTTCTGAATTTTCACCAGTATGCAAAAAAGTATGTTAGGCTATATCTCCACAAAGCTCTGACATTTTTGGACAAAACGTGGCACATACCTAAAAAACGAAGTCTTGAGAGATCCTTTTATGTTTTGTCTAATTTGACTGCTAGGTGATGCTGTAAGAAGGAAAACTTTTTTTCAGTATTACTTATGAACTGTTTATTTGAGAATCATAATTCTTTTTTGTCAGATTCCTTGGAAGCTTCTAAGGTCAACTGATTTAAAACTGATGTTTCATGCCCACCATTTTATTTTATGCACCATTTGGCATTTCTTAAAAATCCTTAAAATTTTTCACAGCCCACAATTTTTATTCAATCCTCATTGCTTTTGGCTCAGATCAACTTCAGACCAAGCTGCACAAAAGTTATCAGGTGGATTTTTGATATTCAAAAGTGTTCGCAAATTTGACAGTGAAGGCGTCAAAATATGACCTTACTTCAAAACAAGAAGTGAGGTTATATTTTGAAAACACAGGTATTAATTTACAAGATCATAAAATGAAATCTACTCATCAAAACAAATCCAGCAGTACATCATATGTTTGTAGACCCACAGCAAATCGGAAAAGCAATGCTGGGGCCTTGCATGTGTGCACAGTATACAAAGATTTTCCTGCTAGAATGTTAAAAAACATAATGTTAAAAGTACAGTGAACTCTGAAACCTGATATTTTAACAGATTGTTTTCCTCATGTTGTCTGTAGAAAAAAATGCATTGTCCTCTACGGAGATGGACACATTGGAAAGTGCATCCTGTTTGTTTTTTGTATTTTAAAAAAGCACAACATTTTGTTTTTATCGTGAGTAGACACATAAAAGTAGACACTTTACCGTTTCAAATGATGTCTTCCTCTTTTCTGTATGACCATAAATGACAGTATTTTAACTTGTTGTTGTTGCTATAAGAAAAAAAAATCCAAGTGATCCCGCCTGCGCCTCTGTCAACTCCTAAGGGTTAAAGTGCTAATTTAAGTACTTTCGAAAGGCGTAATTCTTTAGACATCATTTGAAGACTGCCAGTGACTCAACTGTTTGGACATCTAGGGGAAGTTCATTCCACCACCTAGGTGCCAGAACAGAGAAAAGTATTGATGCATGCCTTCCTTGTACCCTGAGAGATGGTAGGACCAGTTAAGCAGTGCTAGAGGATTGGAGGGAGTGTTGTGCAGTGTGGGATGTGATAAATGCTTTGAGGTAAGTGGGTGCTGGTCCGTTTTTGGCTTTGTAGGCAGGCACCAGTGTTTTAAATCAGATGTCGGCAGGAAGCCAGTGGAGGGAGTGTAGCAACGGGGTATTGTGGGAGAACTTAGGAAGGTTGAAAACCAGTCATGCAGCTGCATTCTGGATCAGTTGCAGAGGTCGAATGGCGCTCAGAGGCAGACCTGCCAGGAGTGAGTTGCAGTAGTCCAGTCTCGAAATGACAAGGGACTGAACAAGCATCTGAGTGGCCTGTGTGGATAGAAATGGACGAATCCTTCTGATGTTATAAAGGAGAAATCAACATGAGTGTGTCAGATTAGCAATGTGAGAGAAAAAGGACAGTTGATTGTCCATGGTTACCCCAAGGTTGCATGCAATAACCAAAAGTGAGATCAGAGATTTGTTCAGGGAGATCACAAGATCCTGACATGGGGTTGAATCACCTGGGATGAATAGCAGTTCAGTTTTGCTGGGATTAATGCTGAGATCTGAGCAGAAACATGAGTGTCTGAGGGAGGGAAGGAGAGGATGAGTTGAGTGTCATCCGCATAGCAATGGTATGAAAACCCATGTGACGATATGACCGCACCAAGAGATCGAGAATAGAAAGAGAACAGAAGAGGACCAATTATTGAGCCTTGTGGGACACCAGTGGAGAGTCTGTGGGGAGCAGATATGGATCCCCTCCATGTCACCTGATATGACCCACCAAGTCAGACCAGGCCACCTTTCTTTGCTCCCTGCTCCAGTTCTGATGCTCATGTGTCCATTGTAGGTGCTTTTGGCGGTCAGCATGGACACTCTGATTGGTCTGTGGCTCTGCAGCCCCATACACAGCAAGCTGCGACGCATTGTGTGTTCTGACACCTTTCTATCATAGCCAGCATTAACTTTTTCAGCAATTTGTTCTACAGTAGCTCTTCTGTGGGATTGGAACAGATGGGTTAGCATTAGCTCCCCATGCACATCAGTGAGCCTTGGGTCCCATGACACTGTAACTGGTTCACCGGTTGACTTTTCTTGGACCACTGCAAACCACTAACTAACTAACTAACCACTGCATACTGGGAACACCCCACGATACCTGCAGTGTTGGAAATGCTCTGACCCAGTCGTCTAGCCATCACAATTGTCACAGATGTCGTCTAGACCCAGTCGTCTAGCTCCCTGTCACAGACGCTCAGACCTTTACACTTGCCCAGTTTTCCTGACTGTTCGAGAACTGACTGTTCACTTGCTGCCTAATATATCCCATCCCTTGACAGGTACTATTGTAACGAGATAATCAATGTTATTCACTTCACCTGTCAGTGGTTCACCCCCTCTGTCCTCTCTCTCTCTCTCTCTCTCTCTCTCTCGCTCTCTGTGTGTGTGTCGAGCTACACATGCTACTTCTGACATGCCAGCGATCCTGACCCCTTCTGCTCTCTGGACCTGCCTGATCCATCCTGATGCCCTACTTCTGGTTGGATTTCTCATCACTTGGAAACCACTCGCTGTTGCTGAGGATGGCCCCACACGGACAGCCTAAAGAGATTACTGTGGATGGTACCACTTAGAAATCACAAAGATGGCTTTGGACTTCAGTTGACAAGAAAAGTTTTGCTATGATAGCTTTATGACTGCAATTCCCACTAACAGTTTTGCACTCAACTCAACTTCAACTTTATTGTCCTTATATGGGAATCTATTTTTTTGCAGCAAAGTGCCATGGCATAACCACATCAATACAAAATTTTAGTATTAATAAAAACAAATACAGTACAATACAAAGACATAATACATATGATGCAAATATAAAATTGCAAATTACATATGATACAATAACCAACTTTCTACCAATAAATTATCTGTCATCAGAGCAAGTAGAATTCAATCCAGGAGAATTCAACCCAGTGGCCTCAGCCACAAAGGAGTTTTTAATTCTTTTAGTCCTACCTTTTGGTACTCTAAAGCGACTGCCTGAGGGCAACATCTGAAACGTGGAATGTCGTAGAAATGCAATTTCACTTTTCTCTGATTTTATGGGTCATGCCAGGTTCAAAAGACACCATGATGTTAATTTACTCTATATTGGATTTTCTGCCATTTAATTTTTTTTTTTTTTTCAAAAACAGTTTATTGCTTTATTGCTGCTTGCAGCTATGTTTACAGTCAGGTCCATAAGTATTTGGACAGTAACACAATTTTCATAATTTTGCCTCTGTACACCACCACAATGGATTTGAAGTGGAGCAATCAAGATATGATTGAAGTGTAGACTTTCTGCTTTAACTCAAGGGGTCTAACAGAAGTATTGCATAAACTGTTTAGAAATTACAGTCATTTTTTTTACAGAGTCCCTCCATTTTCATAGGCTTGATAGGATGAACTAACAGTCGTAAATATTAGGATCATATTTAATACTTGAATGCAAAAAAACTGCCTTCAGTTGCTGCTTTTTTTTGGGTCTTTCTGCCTTTCTGCCATCAGTTTGCTTCTTTGACAAATTCACCATCTGTGAATGGCTTTTTATGTTTGGTGATCAAGTGGCTGACACAAAATGATGCTTCAGTAGCCACCTTGATTTTCACAGCAGGCTGAGGGAGTAGCAATTCCTGAATCACTAGCTTCACCAGCTTCACTTTCTGAAGCTGTATTTAGCCTATAAAAATTGCAGGCGATCTGGTTAAGACATTGGACTTCTGATCAGAAGGTTGAGAGTTCAGATCCTAGCACCACCAAGCTGCCATTGCTGGGCCCTTGAGCAAGGCCCTTAACCCTTAACTGCTCAGTTGTATAAATGAGATAATTGTAAGTCGCTCTGGATAAGAGCGTCTGCCAAATGCCGTAAATGTAAATGATTCACTGTTTTAAAATTATTCATTGTTTTGGTCCTGGCTTTTTAAGTCCTGGGATAGTTGTGGATAATTTCCATAACTTGGGAACTATATGTTCAAGTAGACATTGAAATAATTTTGTAATAGCCTAAGATGAAGAGCAATGCTCTTAAGTACCCCTCCCCTTAGGCCATCAGGGCTCAGTATTTTATCTACCTTTATTTGTAAGACTAACTGCTATGTCAGTCTCATTATGCAGAATAGGAATTGAGTCAACAGCACTACATACATGAACACAATTAGTATGATTATAGCCAGAATCAAATTGAGAGTAAAACTTCAAATCATCAGCACAGAGAGAATTGCTTGTCAAGATGGTCTCTCTTTCCACCTTCTCTACCTTTATACCCATCATTCTATTTAAAGAATTCCAATTCAGTTAAATTCAATTTTATTTGTATAGCGCTTTTAACAATGGACATTGTCACAAAGCAGCTTTACAGAAATAAATGGATTCACAAAAAATATATTGTAAATATGTGAATTTATCCCTAATGAGCAAGCCAGAGGCGACGGTGGCAAGGAAAAACTCCCTGAGACAATATGAGGAAGAAACCTTGAGAGGAACCAGGCTCAAAAGG
>CM040480.1:11070827-11099409 GCA_022758105.1 Pangasianodon gigas
GTATATGTATATACATACAGGTCCGGAAGTATTTGGACAATGACAGAGTTTTTGTGATTTTGCCTTTATACACCACCACAATGGATTTGAAATAAAACAATCAAGATGTGATCGAAGTGTAGACTTTCAGCTTTATTTTAAGAGGTTCCACAAAAATATGGCATTTACCATTTAGGAATTACAGCCATTTTCAACAAAATACCTCCATTTTCAGGGGCTCAAAGGTATTTGGACAATTTTATATACTTGGATGAAAATCCTTTGCAGGCAATGACTGCCTGAAGTCTGGAGCCCATGTTCTCAAAACTCAAATTCTGAGTTTCCTCCCTGGAGATGCTTTGCCAGGCCTTCACTGCAGCCACCTTCAGTTGCTGCTTGTTTGTGGGTCTTTCTGCCTTCAGTCTTGTCTTCAGTAAGTGAAAAGCATGCTATATTGGGTTGAGATCAGGTGACCGACTTGGCTATTGAAGAGCATTCCATTTCTTTGCCTTCAAAAAGTCTTGAGTTGCTTTCGCAGTATGTTTAGGATCATTATCCACCTGCACTGTGAAGCGGCGTCCTATCAGTTTTGTAGCATTTGGCTGAATGTGAGCAGAGAGTATAGCCCTATACACCTCAGAATTCATCTTGCTACTTCTGTCAGCAGTCACATCATCAATAAACACCAGTGAGCCCGTTTCACTGGCAGCTATACATGCCCATGCCATAACACTGCCTCCACCATGTTTAACACATGACGTGGTATACTTTGGATCATGAGCTGTTCCTTTCTTTCACCATACTTTTCTCTTCCCATCATTCTGGTACAAGTTAATCTTGGTTTCATCAGTCCAAAGAATCTTATTCCAGAACATTGGAGGCTTATTTAGATGTTTTCTGGCAAAGTCTAATCTGGCTTTCCTGTTCTTGAATGTTACCAGTGGTTTGCACCTTGTTGTAAACCCTCTGTATTTACATTCATGAAGGCGTCTCTTGATTGTAGATTTTGGCAATGATACGCCTACCTTCTCCAGAGTATTCTTGACTACTGTTGATGTTGTGAAGGGGTTTTTCTTCACCAAGGAAAAGATTCTGGGATCATCCACTTTAGTTGTCTTCCGTGGTCCTCCAGGCCTTTCGATGTTGTTGAGCTCACCAGTGCTTTCTTTCTTTTTAAGAATGTACCCAACTGTTGATTTGGCCACACCTAAGGTTTTTGCTATCTCTCTTATAGATTTATGTTGTTTTTTCAGCCTAATGATGGCCTCCTTCACTTGCATTGAGATCTCCTTGGACTTCATATTGGTAGTTCCAGTCGAAGACCTTTTATCTGCTTCATTTGTCTTGAAGTAACGAGGGAATGGACCGCACCTGGTCAATTAACTTCTTGTCAGTCAATTGTTCAAATACCTTTGAGCCCCTGAAAATGGAAGTACTTTGATTAAAATTGCTGTAATTCCTAAATGGTAAATGCCATATTTTTGTGGAACCTCTTAAAATAATTCTGTAAAGGCAAAATCACACATTGTCCAAATACTTCCAGACCTGACTGTATTTTTGTCAGGATTTTTTCTTCATATTATTGTTAGCCCAAGCTAGACTTGAGTTGATAATCAATATTAATGTATTTTGTGATTATTTAAATCAAATCTGATATTTCATATTTTTAATGTGGGTAGTTCAGTTTTATACAGTAGGAAAGATTGCACCTAATTATGTAAACAGAATATCACTATGTAGTTATATACCACAAAACGACATTTTAATCTATAACCTAGATTTTCAGGATAACAAATGAAAGTTAATTCAATGTTTCAAATTTCATAGTGTTTAATGATCAGTTAATCAATTGATCATGTATCAGTAGAGTACAAGCATCCAACATGGGGCTCTGCCAATGAAGAGCAGTGAGCTGAAATAAATATGTATGAACTATCAACGGAAACCGTTCAGTTGATATAGTGGTGTATGAACAAAATCTTCTGTAACAGTTGCGTGTATCTACTGTTTTTGTGTTTGTAAGAAATGATTGATAAATATATAATTACTTAAATAAACATAAAACACATTTCTGATTTTATATATAAAAGCAGAAATGTGTGTAATGTATGTAACTTGTATATATATAATTTGGTAAATATGAGCAAAGAAGGCTGTGAAAAATTGTCTTTATTGTTTAACCTTTTGATCTTTTGTTAAAAAAATTCACAAAAATTCTCTGCTCTTATGGATACCAAACAATTGCAAACACAGCACAGGTTTATCCAAAAAAAAAAAAAAAAACTTTTTTAAATATATGTATGCCACAATTACTGGCACCCCTATGAATTCATATGAGAAAAATATATCTGAAGTATATTCCCATTCATATTTTACATTTTTTAGTACACTTGGGTGACTAGGAATAGGAAATTGTTCAGCCAAGACTTCTGGTTCACAGGGGTATAAATATGAGGTAACACATAGGCCAAATTACCTTAGTCATTCATCACAATGGGTAAGACCAAGGAAAATAGCTGTGATGCACAGCAAAAGAGGGCAATAATTTAAGTAGTTCCAGTCAACTGGAAATGTTATGAATCAACCTGGAAGAGGACGTGTGTCTATATTGTCTGTTGAGACACTGTGAAGAGGATGGTTCGAGTGGCCAAAAAATCTCCAAGGATCACAGCTGGAGAATTGCAGAAGTTAGTTGTGTCTTGGGGTCAGAAAGTCTCCAAAACTACAATCTGACGTCACCTACATCACCACAAGTTGTTTGGAAGGGTTTCAAGAAAAAAGCCTCTACTCTCAAAAAAAAACTCAAGAGTCTTCAGTTTGCCAGACACTATTGGAACTTTAAAGGGGATCGGGATCTATGATTCTGTCGGGTTCTAATAGAGTTCTTTGGCAATTAACACCAGAGGTGGGTTTGGTGCACACAGAGAGGTAGCCATATGGAAAAGTACCTTATGCCCATGGTTAAATATGGTGGTGGCTCTTTAATGTTTTGGGGCTGTTTTTCTTCCAGAGGACCTGGACATTTTGTTAGGACACATGGCATTATGGACTCTATCAAATATCAACAGATATTAAATGAACACCTGACTGCCTCTGCCAGAAAGCTTAAAATGGGCCATGGTTGGATCTTCCAGTAGGACAATGATCCAAAACATACATCAAAATCAACACAAAAATGGTTTACTGACCACAAAATTAAGGTCCTGCCATGGCCATCCCAGTCCCCTGACTTGAACCCCATAGAAAACCTGTGGGGTGAACTGAAGAGAAGAGTCCACCAGCATGGACCTTGAAATTTGAATGAATCTGCAGAGATTCAGTATGGAGGAATGGTCTCAGATCCCTTGCCATATATTCTCCAACCTCATCAGACATTATAGAAGGCTCAGAGCTGTTATCTTGGCAAAGGGGGAGGTAGCACAAAGTATTGACTAAAAGGGTGCCAATAATTGTGCCACACACATATTTACCTATGTTGTGTTACCTACCTATAACCTGTGTTGTGTTTGCAATTGTTTGATATCCATGAGAGCAGAGTATTTTTGTGAATTTTTTTGAACAAAAGATCAAAATGTTAAACAATTTTTCACAGCCTTCTTTGCTCATATTTACCAAGGGTGCCAATATTAGTGGACGGCACTGTGTGTGTGTGTGTGTGTGTGTGTGTGTCATACAGTCATACATACAGTCATGTGAAAAAATTAGGGCACCCCATTAAATATTCAGTTCTTTATTAAGAAATGTCAACATTTCAATTTCTGATCTTGTTTTAATTTGTACCTGTAGATGAAAGTGATGTAACTGCATGTAAACAACAAAAAAATCACTTTGTTTTCACTTATTAAACAAAAGAAATCAGCAAAAATGAGTATTTCAACTGAGGAAAAAGTTAGGACACCCTATGCCCTAATAGCTAGTGTTTCCCCCTTTGGCTGAAATAACCTCAATGAGTTGTTTCTTGTAGCCATCTACCAGTTTCTGATATGGACTGGAAGAAAGTTTCCCCCACTCATCAATGCAGAATTCTTTCAGGTGTGTGATGTTTGAGGGGTTTCTTGCATGCACAGTCTGTTTCAAATCACCCCACAGGATCTCAATAGGATTTAGATCTGGGCTTTGACTTGGCCATTCCAGAACTCTCCATTTTTTACTTTTCAGCCAGTCCTTGGTGGATTTACTGGTATGTTTTGGGTTATTGTCATGTTGCAAGGTCCAGTTCCGCTTTAGCTTCAATTTTTTGACAGATGGTCTGACATGTTCCTCAAGCACCTTCTGATACAATGTAGAATTCATAGTGGATTCTATGATGGTGAGCTGGCCAGGTCCTGCTGCAGTAACGCATCCCCAAACCATAACACTTCCACCTCCGAATTCCGAGTATGGGTCACCATACTTGGCTACACGTCACTTCACTCCATGTTTCACAGTTGGTATGAGGTTCTTTTGCTGAAATGCTGTATTTGGTTTACGCCAAACATGCCCTCTGTTATGGTGTCCAAATAATTCAATTTTAGACTCATCTGTCCAAAGCACATTATTCCAGAAGTCTTGGCCTTTGTCTGTGTGTTCATTGGAAAACTTCAGTCTTGCCCTCATGTTTTTCTTAGACCTCCCATGATAATTAAAGTTGTGCAGTCTCTTTCTGATTGTAGATTCATGCACTTTGACATCAACTGTAGCAAGAGCTTGCTGTAGGTCCCATGATGATACTTCAGGGTTTTTGGAGACTTCTTTAAGCATCTTGCGGTCTGCTCTTGGGGTGAATTTGCTTGGACGGCCTGACCTGGCCATGTTGGCAGTTGTTTTAAATGTTCTCCACTTGTAAATGATTTTCCGGACAGTGGAATGGCTTACAAATTCTTTTGAGATCTTTTTATATCCCTTACCAGACTCATAAGCATCAACAATCTTCTTTCTGAAGGCCTCAGAGAGCTCTTTGGATCTCACCATGGTGATACCTCTCACTTCAACAATTAAGAGCAAACCAAACTAAATGTCTGAGGTTTAAATAAGGCAAGCCTCTTTCAAAATGCTCTGTAACGATGTTCTAATAATTTGCACCTGATGTGATAAACCTGTAGGTAATTTTAGCCATTTTAAGTACAAATAAATGTGGGGGTGTCCTTACTTTTTCCTCACAAGAAATTTGATTTTTTTTTAAATTACATTTTACAGATCATTTTAAAAAGACTTTTCTTTGGTTTTATTTGTTTAGTTATATTACTTGAATTTCCCAATATTGTTAAAAGGAAGATCAAATGTCCATATGTTTAACTATGTTAAAAAAAAGCACAGGCTTTCATGGGGTGTCCTAATTTTTTCACATGACTGTATATATGTATACACACACACACACACACGCACACATACAAGTGTGTGTTTTTAAATTATACACACACACACACACACACAAAAGTATGTGTTTTTAAATTTAAATCACTACATTCATAAGTTCACATTGTGTCAATAGGCCAATCCAATGGATTTGTGTAATATTATCCTACAGTGAGGGCAGGCATGAACAGGCAAATTTAAAATGTTGCTTTTACAATAAAATTACAGTCATGATTAAATTAGAATAATCATGCTTGTGTTAAAATGTAAATTAAGTTTGAAAAATTGCTAAAAGAAGATTAGACTTATTGTCATTTAATTGTATAGTACATGGTTTAAAAAAAAAAAAAAACACTGCCCAGTCATAGTTCAGCACATGGTTCTTTATTGAAGAAAGGCGATCTCTCTTGTTAATGTTTTTTGCATATGTTGTAATTCTTTATTTTATAATACATACATGTAGTCTGAGAGACATTACCATGCTCTCCAAATTTCATAAAGGGACTATAACAAGCCTTTTGCCTTGGACTAGACTCAAAGTTTCTTTTAATTTGGAATGGACCCACATACATATATTCTTATATTGATTTTAGTTTCCTCTTTTTCAGACTTTTCAGCATTTAGATTTAGTTGTGTGTACTGTATGTAAATGTACAGTATGTAATATGAATCTCATGTCATTTTACATGCATCCTCAATAGATAATACTGACCAGAATTGTCTTAATTGATTGACTAAAAATGGCAGTATAGATTTTGAATGCTGATATTATATATTTTTTGTTAAACGAAGCTCTATTTTTGTTTTAGTAATTGTTTTATTTAAAGGATAAGTATATATTCTTGTTGTGCTTGTCTTGTCCTCTCTTCTAGGAAGGGGATACTTGAGGAGTACAGTGAAATCACCAGTCTCTTAACAGATGAAATAGTGAAGGTCCACAAAGAAATACACACCTCTATTGATCAAATCGATCCTGCATCTGAGTATGACAACTTCATTGAAGCGTACAGGTATGTGAAAGGACCTGCAAATACAAAGCCTAGCTAATGCTCATTAACTTATTATTATTACTATTTTTCCTAGGTCACCTGAAACCAACGAACCTAATGTAGAATTTGATGTCTCACTATTAGAGGAAACAGAGAATCTTCAAGCCAATGAGATTCTATGGAATAATTTGACAGCGGACAGTTTACAAGCAATGTGAGTTCAGGTGTCTTCTAATTTTGAGACTGAAAGGGTTTAATGCATGAATTTTATGAAGCACAATTTTTTTTGTTTTTAGCAAAACAATCCTTTTTCTCTTAGTAAAAATCCTTTAAACGTCTTTAAAGGAATTATTTAAGGGGAGGTTGCTGTAGAGGTGTGCAGTGGGACTTGCAATTCCATGGGACTTTTGGGACCTAATGAAGAAGTTGAGGGTGTGGAACCTTTTTACTTTTATGTAGACAAGCAGAAATAAAGATCTGCAAAACAAGGAAAAATTGCACATAGCTGATGTAAATGCAACTTTAAAAATAGCATTTCTCCAGCCTCTCCCATTGTTTGACATTGATCATGCTACCAAGGTTTTGAAATTTGTAGGGTTAAGGATCACCAATTTGAGCTTGGCTCAATTTACTGGTACTTGAAGCAATTTTTTGTGATAATGCATCATTGCAAATAAAAGTAAACTGGCTTTTCACTAGGCAAATTTAAATTTGTTCTGACTGCTCCTGGTTTGTTATAAATTGTTGATTGGAAAGAAGTGGAGGTTGGTACAAAAGAAATTACGGCGGGAATGGGCAGGAAAAGATCAGGGGACGCGCACCTGTAGACGGCTGTCAATAGGTTGATAGTCAACAGTTTTTGAGACTGGCTGGATACGGTTTCTGCCGGAAGGAGCAGAATGTAGTTTGTAGCTATATGTCTAAAAATAGAGGGCTGGTTAGCTGTTGGCTAGCCTAGCAGAAATGTATGAATAGAAGTGTATGTTCATAAATTAACTATGGTCAGCTTTAATCCCTTGTTGGAGTAGGGTATCAATGCAGATTTGTATTGTGACTTTTTCAAGGCTAAAGTCTACAACAGAGGATCTTGTCTTGACCCAAAAGAGTCTACACAGTAAAGAGGACCTTATGGTAGACCTGCAGAGCAAAATTGAAGAGTACACCAAAAGTTGCGAGAAGAAGTCTGAGTATGTAGAGCACCATACCACACCTGCAATTTTGACCAAATTTTGTTTCAGCTTTTTGGGAAACATTGCATTTTTATTGCATGTTGACAGTGTCTTTGTACTATAAGTTACAGGAAGGTGAGTGGTAAGTAATTATGTATTGTGTGCTCACATGTGATCTGCCTTGTGGTTTGCAAACATTACGATGAAATGTTCTTAAGCTATTAAAACAGAGCACATCAGACATGTAGCCTATATTCCATCCTTATTTTTACAGGCTTTGAGTGGTACCACCACTGCATAGTACTGAATCTAATAATACCAGCCTATTTTCATAGGTAATTTCAAAACAGTGGAATGAATTGCCAAGTTTGGTTCACACTGCAGATTCTCACACAACCTTCTGAGATTATTTACATAGTGATGCAGAAACTGTGTTGTATTTGTCTATAAGGCTGTGTTGTTTTAAATGCTATAGTTACCTTTTAATTATATGTACTTGTTCTGCTTTGTGATGAATGTTAATGTTCACTTCAGCACTTGTGCTTAGTTGTGGCTCTCTCATATTCTGCCTAAATTGTAAGTCATGTTACATAAAAATGTTTGCCAAACAAAGTAAACGTAATAAGTGTACAAATAGGCTTGCATGTTCAGTATTGTCTCTCTTTTAGTAAGGTGCTGTTGCTGAGTCAGAAGCAGTCTCTGGAGGAACTAAAACAGATGGTGCAGCTCCTGCGCTGTTCAGAAGCCAAACTGAGCTCCCAGAAGGAGATGCTGGAGCACAAGATGCAGGAGAATGAGGGCAAGGAACCTCCAACTGTGGTCAATTATGAGGAGGATGCACGATCTGTCAACTCAATGGTCTATCTAAAAATTAGTTTTTAGTTCTTTGTTAATTTCCTTAATAGGTTAGTCATTTAGGAGCAAATACTCTTCCAATTACTAATTACTTCCAATATATAACATTAACTAATACTGACTATCTTCCCACTGGTCAGTCTAAAATATTGTGCTCTCCATCGATGCATTGTCGGTTTGAATTTGAATTTGAATTTTTACACAAATTGTAATTCTCCCTTCCCTGTTGCAAGCTTGGCTGTAAGATGGTTGTACTGATTACATACAGTACATACCATACCATAACACACAATAGGAACTAAGCTTCCACTTTTTTTAATATTCTGTCAGAGACAGTTTTCAAGATTGAATGTATACATTGTGGTGAAATGTATTTTTTGTAATGTACCAGGACAAAAGTAAAGACAGAATATCAAAGTTTGACACCCTCCGCCACTCTATTGCTGGCATCATCCGTTCGCCAAAGTCTGTATTGGGCTCATCCTCAGTAAGTACTATCACTTGTCCTTTAGCAATTTCTGACTGTAAGTTGAATACAGTGAAATTAATTTCATAGCCCATTACATAAATAAAATTGATATGCACTGCTCTTTTTGTATGCTTTTTGTAATCAAAAGTAAACTGAAAAAGAGCCAACACACTCTAATTTACTCACTTTCCGCTTTCTGTCTCTCTCCCTTTGAGTTCATTGATGTGATCCCCATCAGTGAAAAACCATTGGGGGAACAGGAGTGGTACCATGGGGCGATTCCACGCACAGAGGCCCAGGAGCTGCTTAAGCAGCAGGGAGACTTCCTGGTTCGCGAGAGCCATGGCAAGCCTGGCGAGTATGTACTCTCTGTCTTCTCAGATGCCCAGCGCAGACACTTCATCATTCAGTTTGCAGACGTGAGTACTGCCAAACAATTGGTGTGAAATACATTATTATGTCAGTTGTAACAGATTTTAGACATATTTTTAGAAGATTAATTGGGCTGCATCAGTATATGTCAACAGGTCAGCAATAGAAACATTTCTAAAACCACCTCTAAAGATTGGTACATTATTGTTACTCTGTTTCTTTCTGTGTTTTTCATTGGATATCTTTTTACATGGTTTCGTTCTCTGTTGTTTCGCAGAATCAGTATCGATTTGAAGGCACTGGATTTCCCACCATTCCTCAGTTGATTGAGTACCATTACTCTACAAAACAAGTCATTACTAAAAAGTCTGGAGTCACACTTTTAAATCCTGTCTTAAAGGTATTACACTTGACTATTATGTCCCATGTGTCCCGTTTTGTTTTCACAGATTCCTTAAGATCTCTTTTAAAAATGTTGTTTTTTAGATTTTATTTTGAATTTATGGTAAATTTAAATTGGAAGTGTTGTTGAACACTTTTGTTGTATCCATGTATCAGTGGTTGTCGGTCTTTGTCCCTTACACCTCATAAACTATGCCCTAGCCCTGGGTGATAGGGAAATGTAATTCTTACTAGAAAAAGATATCCTGTCTGTGTGTGTGTGTGTGTGTGTGTGTGTGTGCTGTTTTTTAAGGATAAAAAATGGATTCTTAATCATGAGGATGTCATTCTTGGAGAACTTCTAGGAAAGGTAAGTCCTCTCTTTCAAATTAATATCTTTTAAATTATTTAGATTTTAAAGATCTCTCCAAGTATTTTTTTTCATACCATGAACTGTGATTTAGGGCAATTTTGGTGAGGTGTTCAAAGGAATGTTGAGGGACAAGACACCTGTGGCTGTGAAAACTTGTAAAGAGGATCTCCCACAAGACCTCAAGATCAAGTTTCTTTCAGAGGCGAGGTGAATGGGGCTTATTGAAAAGTTACATTAAAAAGGCTGGTGCTGCTAATAAAAAATAAAAACTTGTACTACCAGCATTATGTATATTAGATTATGCTAACTGGTTTCCACTGTATTTAATTTATTGTTTGCTGTATTATTTGGTCATTCTACATTTTATCTCCAAAATTTAGTATGCTGTCCATTGAATATTCAGTTGATTCTCTTAATGCTGTGTTTTATTTTATCCTTAAGGATCCTTAAGCAGTATGATCATCCCAACATTGTGAAGCTAATAGGAGTCTGTACACAAAGACAGCCGATTTATATAGTGATGGAGCTTGTGCCAGGTATGCTCCTCTTCACAGTAAACTTCACTGTAACTGCAGTATATACAGTCAGGTCCATAAATATTTGGACATTGACAAAGTTATTGTTATTTTAGCGGTCTATCACAGTATATAGGAGATAAAGCTAAATAATTAATATGAGCACAAAGTGAAGACTTTCGGCTTTAATTTGAGGCTATGTACATCCAACCTGAGTGAATGGTGTAGGAACAAAAGTGCTTTTTGTGTATGGTCCCCCCCCCACCCCCCCACCCCTTTTTTAAGGGACCAAAAGTAATTGGACAATTGGCTGCTCACCTGTCCCATTAACAGGTGTGTTTTATTCCTGCATTATTTCACTTACAAATAAGCAGGTCTAGAGCTGATTTCAAATGTGACATTTGCATTTGGAATCTGTTTCTCTTAACTCTCAATATGAAGTCCAAAAAGCTGTCACTGTCAGTGAAGCAAGCCATCATTAGGCTGAAAAATCAAAACAAACCCATCAGAGAGATAGCAAAATGTTAGGAGTGGCCAAATCAACTATTCTCTACATTCAAAGGAAGAACACACTAGGAACGCCAAAAGGCTCAGAAGTCCACAAGAAGCAACTGTGCTGAATGACAAAAGAATTCTTTCCCTGATGAAGAAAAACCCCTTCACAACAGTTGACCAGATCAAGAACACCCACCATTAGCTAGGTATATCTGTATCAAAGTCAAAGGCTTTATCAGAGTAATTACAGAGAGTTTACCACAAGATGTAA
Source organism: Pangasianodon gigas (assembly GCA_022758105.1). NCBI lineage: Eukaryota > Metazoa > Chordata > Actinopteri > Siluriformes > Pangasiidae > Pangasianodon > Pangasianodon gigas. Next base: position 11,082,030 of record CM040480.1, read on the forward strand.
ACCACTGGTAAGCCTCAAACACAGGAAGACCAGATTAGAGTTTGATAAAAATCTAAAAAAAAAAAAAAAAAAAAAAAAAACACCCATACAGTTATGGAGCAACATCCTATGGACAGATGAGACAAAGATCACTTGTACCAGAATCATGGGAAGAGAAGAGTATGGAGAAGGAAAGGAACTGCTCATGATCCAATACATACCACCTCATCTTATGGCATGGGCATGTACAGTGCTATGAAAAAGTGTTTGCCCCCTGTCGGAATTCCTGAATTTGTGCACATTCCAAACACTGAATGACATTACATCTTAAACCAAAACCTAACAATGCATAAAAGGGACTCTGAGGGAACAAACACAACAATATGATAGATGTTTTATGTATTTGTTAAGAAAAGGTAACACCCAATCCCCCTGTGTGAAAAAGTGATTGCCCCCTTCCTTTCAATACAACCCCCTTAGCAATAACTGCAACCAAACACTTTCTGTAGTTGTTAGTGTCTCACAACAATGTGGAGAAATTTTGACCCACTGCTCCTTGCAGAACTGCTTCAGCTCACTGATATTTGTAGGCTTTCATGCATGGGTGTTTCAGGTCCTGCCACAACATTTCAGTAGGGTTTAGGTCTGGACTTGGCCATTCCAACGGTTTAATTTTTTAAATTTTTTAACCATTGTGAGGTAGACTTGCTTGTGTGCTTTGGATGATTGTCTTGTTGCATGACCCAACTGTGCTTCAGCTTCAGCTCACAGACAAATGACCTGACATTCTCTTGAGGAATTCTCTGAAATAGAGCAGAATTCATATGCTGATGCAGCAAAGCATCAATCTCCAAACCATCACACTACTACCACCATGCTTTACAGTTGGTATGAGGTTCTTTTCACACCTTTTCACACCTAAAGATTGCATAGTTGTTGCTTTGCACACCAAATAGAGGAAAGATGTACCAAGCTTTTGTGTCAATTTTCCTGCCAGATTATATCTATATACCACTAAAATCCATTATAAAATCAGACTAAATATACTGTGAAAAATGTGCACAAATTCAGGAATTCTTTTTCATGACACTGTATGGCTGCCAGTGGAACTTGTTCCCTTGCATTTATTGATGATGTGACTGCTAACAGAAGCCACAGGCTAAATTCTGAAGTGTATAACCCTGTATTATTTGCTCAGTTTCAGCCAAATGCTACAATACACAGCTAAAATAACAGTAACTTTGTCAATGTCCAAATATTTATGGACCTGGCTGGAAGATCTTCTGATTACACAAGATACAACTTATTTGCCTTCTCACTTGCCCTCCTGGACAGGTGGTGACTTTCTGTCCTTTTTGAGGAAGAAGAAGGAAGACCTTAAGACAAAGCAGCTACTAAAGTTTGCTCTGGATGCAGCTGCAGGAATGGCCTACCTGGAGCTTAAGAACTGTATCCACAGGTAGGAAGCACCATAATGGAGCTAAAGAACTCTGTCCACAGGTAGGAACCACCAAAGTTGAGCATTTAACATGGCTCATCATCCAGATCCTTTTATGTCAGTTTTTGTGAGTTATAAATGGTAATTTGTTTTAATGAGCTTAGTCACAAAGACATGCTTTGTCTTTCATACTTTATTCACAAAACTAATGTAATATACTGTATAGATGATTCATATAATATAATTTGCCTCAGAAATGCATCATACTAATAATAATTGGAGACTGTGGGTGAGCCCCATGCACAGCTTAATTCAAAGAATGGGGTGGGGGGTGGGGAGTGGGGGTGGCGTTATTGTGAGAAAAAGCTACATGTATTGTATTATATTATATTTTATTTATTTATTTGTAGTATGGTTATTATAGGGCTGATGTCTTCAGCTTCTCTCGTTCTACCAAGTACAGTGGCTGAAGAATTCTGAAGCTTGTTTAGACTCTTACTGAGACATTCACTACAAAATCATTTTATGAAAGAGAAAAGCATGAACTAATTTTGTGAATATTTTATTGATTGTCTTTCTGTTGTTTTGTTCATTGAGAAGGACTATTCTAGTAAAAGCTAGACAAGCCAAGGTTCTTTACTTCTGCACTTGATTGAAAAAAAACATCAAAATATCACATATAAACAGGGAGGTTTTTTTTTCTTTTCTAGTCCGGTAAGTTGGAACTGGAAGGGCTCAGAACATTCTTCTTCTTGTTAGATTTTTTTTAAATTATTTTTTTCTCTGCTAAAACTGACCATGCAGACCAAACTGTAGATTGTACAGTTGTTAAAGTCGGTCAATCGGGAAGTACTCCCTCTCGTTATTCGGCAGCACTATAGCTCAGTGTTTTGGGTTTTTTTTGGTTTGTTTTTTTCCTTCCTCCCCTTTTCCTGATTCCTTGGGTTCTGCTGCAGGTATGAAGGACCTCCTGTGTTGCACATTGCTGCACCATGGCTGGGTCAGGCTGCAGCTGAAAGTACTCCACTGCATGGTTAGGTGTTCGTGGAGGTGGTGGGGGACATTGTCCATAATGAGCAGCACTTTAGTCAGCAACTTCTCTTGTGCTGCTCACCACCTGGTCCAACACACTGTTTTGCAAATGTACCAGCTGGGATCTGGCTGTCAGGTAGTTAGTGATCCATGTGATTATGGTAGTATCCACTTGCTCCACCTTAAGATTTTTACCATCAGAGAGGGCTGTATGTAGGCCTGTCATGATAATTACGTTATCGACTTATTGTACAATATATGTACATGACCTCGTTTATTTTTGCTAACCTCGATATCGCCCTTTGTGTTTACATGTGTGTTTGTTTACATAAGAATGAATGTCACCATTTCATGTTCAGCGAGTAGAGATGGATGTAAATGCAGTTTGAGCATTTTATTTGAGAGGCAAGCAGATAAATCCAAATCGTGAATCAAAATCAGTAAACAGAACACAGGCGCAGGTCAGGCGATCATCTAGGTCAATAACTTGGAGAATAAGACCCTAACCCTAACCATGAAAAAAAAAAAGCTCAGCAAAGTCAGGCGGCAAAACACTGAACTGCACGCAGCCTTTGGCGCGAGGGGGCGATTCCTGACACACCAACATTTTAGTCATTCGCACTGCTTCTGGCCTCTCGTCTGCTCTATGGCTGTCTAATTAACATTCCAACTTTGAATATTCGTTGAATTTAAGATAAAAATGCACATTCAATGCACATTCAAATGCAAAAACTGTGTGCATTTGAATTTAAGATGTGTAGCAAGCACTAGCACCGATTTTAATTAAAACATACTGTTGAAAAAATGACACACAGAATATTAACAGTGCCCTAACAATGTTTTTAGTTCTAGTGTTTCGAATAATCCAGTCATAGTCGATAATGTTGGTGATTGACCCACTTAAGCTGCGTGAGATTAGTTTTTTACAGACAAAAATGCACATTCTTTTGCATTGTTTATGATTCAGAAATTAAAAAGAGTCTTTTCAGTCTTAATTTTTTTTCATTCAAATTTTGTTCAGAATATTCTGAGAATCGAATTGAATTGTGAAGCCAGTATCATGAATGGAATCGAATTGAGACTGGAGTGTATTGTCACACACCTAGTAAACACTGAATAAGCTATGTACATCAAAGGGAATTCAAACAAAAATTAGTAACTCTGTTTCAGAGTTAACCAAAATCATTCAATATGTTAGCTACAAATCCTTAAAAAAAAAAGCCTTTAGCAGTCAAGCACAGTTAGTAGTTCGTTAATTTTGTTGCAGGTCATGGCACTCCTTTCGTGCTCACCGCACTCTGCTCATGGTCATTGGCCAGTCAAATTTCAGCAGGCATGTGACAGGGTTAACACTGATCTGTTGTCATGAAATCTGATGGGTAGGTCCATCTAGGGACCTACTAGTATACAGCCCGAATACACTTAACTTACAGACTACATTCAAGCTACAGTATTCAATTCAATTCAGTTTTATCTGTATGGTGCTTTTAACAATGGACACTGTCACAAAGCAGCTTTACAGAATTAAATAGATTCAAATTAAATTAAACCAAAATAAATTGTAAATATGTGAATTTATCCCTAATGAGCAAGCCATTGAGGCGACAGTGGCAAGGAAAAACTCACTGAGACAATATGAGGAAGAAAACTTGAGAGGAACCAGACTCAAAAGGGAACCAGTCCTCATCTGGGTGCTAATGGATAGTGCAATTATAAATAAATCCCTTCTGTAACTGTGTACTATATGGACAAATAGTGCAATTGTGCAACCAGTAAATTCATCATGGTTTTCACAAGAAGTCCAGTTTGTTAAACCCTTCCACTGTCCACTGATGGAGTCCTGAGTACAAAGCTGCTCATGGCAACTGCAGCCCCAAGGCCACCACAGCAATTGCAGTCCCAAGCCATCACAGTACAACCCCCCATGTGAGATCCCCAAGCCATCTCCAAGGCCCCCAAATGCCACCATCCCCAGCAATCCCAATGATCTTCAGGCCGTCCATGTGGGGCCACCCCCAGCAGCAGCGAGCGATCTCAACCTATGAGAACTCCATCCAGAAGCAGGGCTTCAGGATGGATCAGGCAGGTCCCGAGAGCAGAAGGGGTCAGGATCACTGGTATCTCAGGAGTAGCATGTGTAGCTCGACAGAGAGAGACAGTAGGGTTAAGGTTAGGGCTAGAGCTATGTATTTTTGTTTTTTATAACATATTGTTAGGGATCTCCCCTTGCTTCCCCTGCCGTGAGCAGAGGCGCTCAGCGCGCATAAGCAGCCCGCGCTTCCATGTTGTCGTGTTTTGTTTACTTTGCCACGTGTGTTTTGTTTTGGTTCATGTCTTGTGAGAGTGCTTCAGCGGTTCAATCAGTGGAATTTCACACGCAAGAAAATTTCTCTGATTGGTTTGTGTCATTGCTTATGATTAGCCGTGCAGCTTTTTTCCGTGTTCCAACTTCCCTGGTTTTGACCTGTGCCTGTTTCTAGTTTTATGATCATGGATAGGCCTGATTTAACCCTTTCCGCCTTTGTTATGACCAGTGCCTCGATCTGCGACTATGATATTTGGACTTAACGAAATAAAATCAATCTCTCACGATTGTATCCTGCCTCTTCACCTCCACCTGTTACAAAATCAGCATGTTACAAAATCACTAATGCAGCTTCTATATGTATACTACATATATGTTATGTATATTATACTGTGTATATGTATAAATATATGTATATTTGTGTGTGCGCATTTAACAAATGCCCTTATACGGAGCAGCTTATAATAATAATAATAATAATTATTATTATTATTATTATTATTATTAGGGGTCCAAGCACCAAAAGTGCTGGAACCCTATTGTTTTTGTTAGGATTTTTAGGGGTCCAATCACGAAGTCCTATTGGAATTGTTAGGATTTTTCTTGTTATTAGTTCTTGTTATTAGCTGTTATTTCTTTTAATTCTTATTATTTTTCTGCCTTACAATGAATCGTGCAGACCAAACTATAAGTCGTAGAGACATGAAACTTGGTCAGTAGGTAGTGCTCCCTATCATTACTCAGGCAAGTGAGATGGGTCTGATCTGCCTAATGGTGGTGCAATAGTGCAAGGTTTTATGTTTTGGTCCATATCTTATGAACTGTGAGGCCTACAAAAATTCTTTTTTCTGCTGATTTCCCCGAAACAATAGCTCCAGAAACATTTAGCTCCACCCATGGAGATTTTTTGGCATAATGGATAAGGATTTTTTACTTATTTTCAGAAATTTGGTGTCAAACTACTCAGGAGAATGTGAAGCTCAAAAACATGCTGACATTTGTAAACAGTATGGCTGCCATGTCAATCAGTTCTAATGAGGCAGTGGTGGCTCAGTGGTTAAGGCTCTGGGTTACTGATCAGAAGGTCAGGGGTTGCTGCCAGTGTTGGGCCCTTGAGCATGGCCCTTAACCCTCTGGGGTCTGAGGGTGTTTTGGGGCCCTGGAGAAGTTTTGACATTTGACATTTTGACATTTTTCATATATGCTTATAAAAATATAAATGGCTAAAGTCTGATTACACTGTAATCAGCACAAACTGGGCTACAATAATATGTGAGCAGCATATATGTACGAGTTTGTATTTTGGAGAAAATAACAGTTATGCGTGGTTATTGAAAAAACAACAAAAAAAGTTACTGAAATAAGGCCATAAAACTAATTCAAAACATTTGTCCAGAACTGGATCTTGTAGCCTAGAGTTTTTGCTTCAAAATGACATGAAAATCATCCTGCTCACTCATTCAGAGAAAACAATATATTGATTTAAATTTTCTAAGACACTTTTTGTATAGAAAATCCATATGCGAGGGGGCGTGAATGATCATGCATAATGCTGTGATTCACACCTGAGAAGACAGAGACCCGCCTAATGAGCTGCATAATGAGTCTTTCAGTCAGGTATGTGACTGAGAGGGAAGTGCTACAAGAAAGAATGTGAGGACAAAAGAAATATAAGACAATGTCCAAGAAGTGTAGAAAAATCTTTCTGTACCACTTCATTGTTTTGTGCTGTGCAGTGTAGTACTGTAACAGCTGATCAGATAGGTCAACGCCCCCATGTGCTGGTTGTATGCAGTCACAGGTGCAGGACATGGAAATGTCTTTGTCCTCCATGTACCTTGTGATTTCACTCTCCTCTGCAGAGTGTCTCCTGTATAAGCAGAATGGATGGTATAACAGATACCTCTTGTGTGTCCATCCACTTCACAAATACAAGAGGCCCATCCCGAATCCACCTGATGGATCCCCTAGCAGACTTTTTAGAGAGTGAATTATCTGCATTCCGAGGGCAGTCCTTCCTGTTGTCTCTGTAAGTCCCACATGCACCAAACTTCATGGAAAGCAAGACTTTTAGGAGCTTTGGACTTGTGTAGAAATTGTCCATGTACACATGGTACCCAGAGCCTTTGGACATTTGTAATTGACATTGAAAAGCAATGTTTCACGTAGGCTGCCAAAAGCTAGCCAAAACTAGGCAAAACAAAGTCTGAAAAATAATTTCTCTTTTATATTATCAGAATAGGAATTATATAGGACTTACTCATCGTAACAACTTGCAGGAAAATCCTCAGCTGGATCAATTCGCTCTTCAAAATGCAACCGTTCGTCATCAGAGTCGCAATCTTCTTCTGAGGAAAAGGTAAATTCTTCCTGACTGTCCAAAATCATCTGAAGAGCTTCTTCGCCTGAATAGCGTGCCATCTTCCAAACGCGTAGGAAAGTGAAAGAAAGAAACTATGTGGAAACTTGATGTTTTTTATGGCATTGTCCGGGGGGGCGTGTGCCTCGTACATGAATCACTGAACTATTTTCCCTGTGAATAGCGTGTGGGTGTGTCCCGCCTCAGGTCATTATCAGATAATGAAGTGAGACGGAAAGACTGTACCTCTCCTTGGTTTCATATGGATTACATAAACTGAGAATATTTGTTTTCAAGTTGACTCGCTTCATTTAAAAGTAGACACCTCAAGCTTTCCATAGATATATTTCTCATCTCTGTGTGTCAAGTATTCGCTGAGTTTCAGTTCATTTTAGTGACGCGTTTCAAACAGATATGCGCGGAGACTGAGACGGCTGAAAGCACACCCTGTATATTTTCTTTATTTTACAAAAGCACAATGATTTGTTGATATTGTGAGTGTACACAAATAAAAATAGACCCTTTACAGATTCAAACGATGTATTACTTTTATGTGTACAATAAAAAAAGACAGAGCATTTTAAGTTCTTTTAGCTGTTATCATTAAAAACTGCAAGGTGTGGCGCCGGCGCCACCGTCGACCCCAGAGGGTTAACCCTCTCTGCTCCAGGGGTGTTGTGTCATGGCTGACCCTGCGCTCTGACCCCAGCTTCCTAACAAGCTGGGATATGCAAAGAAAAGAATTTCACTGTAAATTCTTAGCTGTAATGTATACGTGACAAATAAAGGCTGCTTCTAATTTACTCAAACAGCTGTAATTCATGATTGCTTGCATTGATTCACACAAACCATGAAAGCCATATACAGTCTTTCATAGTCATACACAGGGTGTGGAGCTAAGGTCAGATAAGTGTTTCTCAGGAATAGTAAGTCCCATCAAGCTGAAATTTGGTACTTTAAGCCACAGTGAAATTTCTTGTTAATGTTGATTCCTTGGCTCAACCCATATAAATTTGCCATTTGAATTATTTAACCCTCCCACTCCAATTTACAATAATTTGCATAATATGCAAAACCTATTTTGTGAACTTGTCCTAGGATTTCTGTTTGGATTTTCGTAATTTTGGTGTCAAAATTCTCAGGAGAGTGTGAAACTTAATAATCATCAGAAACATTTTGAAATTTGTATGAAATTTGTAACAGTATGGCTGCCACTTACCAATCAACCAAAGTGGGGTGGAGCTGGTTTACTCAAACAGCTGTACTTCATGGATGCCTCCAAGGAATTACACAAAACTTGAAATGTACGTATCATGAAGGATTCTAAGGTGCACAGTTTGGAGCATAACTATTGAGAAGGGGCGGAGTTAAGTTAAAATAGCTGTTTCTCAGAAACTAAAAGGTGTGCTGCATGAGTGGGCTAATCTGTAACTGGATTTTTAATCATCACTGAATTACTTCAAAAACATGCCTTTCAGCACACAGCTAGCATTGCGCTATTGTCACAAAACTTCGTAAGTATGTTATGGTCTCTTTATTGTTCTATGTACTTTGACAACGTTGACCAATGGGAGCGATGTTTGCTAAGACTGTTGGACCCCACAGATCCTACCACTCACTTAGAACTTGTGCTAGGATTTTTGTCCTATCTTCACAGTTTTGGTGTCAAACTACTCAGCACAGTGTGACCCTCAATAATTTTAAAACATGTTGATAGTTGTAAACAATATGGCCACCATATGTCAATTAATTCTAATGAGGCAGAGCATAATTTCCTCAAACAGCTCTAACTCATGACTTTTTGCATGGATTTGCATGAATCTTGAAACATATATACAGGACAAGTTTTTAAGGTAATGTTAAAAGTTAGGGGCATGGTCATGCATAAGGGCGGAGCTAAGGTCAGATAACTGTTTCTCAAGAACGATACTTCCAATTTAGTTGAAACTTGGTATGCTGCATCTCTATGCTAATCTGCACAATATTTCATGATGTCTTGGTGACTTAAAACATGGCTGAAATTGGCCAATCAGTTAATCAATCAATTGGCGAATCAATATGTTGAGTTATTTTTCTAATGAATACATGTGGAGAAGAAATATAGCCTACCAAATACTGTATACTCAGAAAATGGCAGACCTTTGGACCCTGAGTGTGCATGTGTTTGTGTACGTATATCATCAGGAAAAAAGAGATGAGAGTCTGTGTTTGTTTTTGGCTGATATAATTATGTGCTTTAAATGGGCTTCACTGGACTGACCAATCGGAGTGCGCTATTCATGAGCACAGAACTCCATGCTACTGTGAGGGGATTAGCAACTTGTGCGACGTTCAAGAACCACTGAGTGCAAAGTTTATTTCTTTAAGTTTATTTAGGTTGGTTAATTTACTTTCCTTCAGTAAGGGGTATTTTGCATGCATATTGAGTAAGTAAGACTGTACTTTTTTCAGTGTTGTTTGGCCTAATTTAGCCAAATGCATTTTCTGGTCATGTTAGGGTGATGTACGCGGTTATGCTTCTGGCATTAGTATGGTTGTTGCATTGAATTCTGCCACTACTTTGTATTTAAATTGTATTGTTGACTTTAAAGTATATAAATTGGTGTATTGTGTTTTATGGCTTATGATATTGTAGTTTATATTTAGTTACTATATAGCTGCACTGTTATTCATGTGTGCTGTGTGAATCACACAATCAGCACATGAAGTTTGATACCAAAATTCTGTATCCACCTACCAGGGATGCAGTGATTATTATAGGGAATGTTATAGAGAATATAGAGACCACAGTAAAGTACATTTAGTTCATTAATTCATGTTTGCCTGAAATTGAGGCATAAGGATGCTGTGGTTGAAGAAAATATGACAAAATGCACTATTGTGTTATGTATTTTTCAAGAACTGGCCACTGGGGGTGCTATTTGTGAGGAGCTCTTGGACCCCTCAGATCACCGCTTGTGGCTACATTTTTATCTTTGTAATTTGTAAATATTGTAAATAAATTGTAAATATAAAGTTCTGTTTAATATTTATTGTTTATAAGTCTTGCTAGCTAGCTGTCAGTTACCTTCTTCAGTTAGCAGCTTTTTGGCACGAAATGGCAGACACTGCTAATGTTGTCGACCTGATTGTAGAAAAGTTTTTTGGTGCTCATACTTAAGAGGACAGACCGAAAATTAAACAAGAAGGCAGACCAATGCCCAATATTTTAATTCAAAAGTCACGGAGCTCTCTTGGTACAGTAAAAATTGATTGGCTGGCTGGCCGTGCTGTGTATATACAGTACTGTGCTTTTGCACACAGCCAGCCAATCAACTTTTGTCTTAGGCACATGCAAAGAAATGCTGTAAAGCAATGATGTCTTCAAATATAATTAAAAAAAAATTCTACTATGAAGAGAAGTAAACAGTAATAAATGATGAGCCATAACATTATGACCACTCACAGCTGATGCAAATAATGTTGATTATCTTGTGACAGGAGCATGTCAATGTCTGGGATATATTAGATGAAACATTGGGCTCTTGTAGTCCATGTGCTGGATGCGACAGAAATGGGAAGGTGTGCAGACCTGTGACTTTGAAAAGAGCCACTTCATTATGGCCAGACGACTGGGTTGGAGCATCTCCAAAATGGCAAGGATTGTGGGGTGCACCCGGTCAGCATTGGTGAGTACCTAGCAACAGTGGTCCAATGAAGGACAAACCACGAACCAGCGACAGGGTGTTGGGGCCCAATGCTCATCAAAGTGCAAGGGCAAAGAAGGCTACCCCATCTCGTCCAAACCGACAAGTGAAAGAAATTTTTAATGGGGGTTACGGGAGGAATGTGTCACAACACACATCGAACCCTACTGTGTATGGGGCTGCATAGCTGCATGCTAACACTGTCCACCATTACAGTGGGCACGCAAGCATCGAGACTGCAATTTAGAGCAATGGAAGAAGGTCGCCTGCTCCAATGAGTATTGTTTGGCACCAGGATGCACTGTGGGAAGAAGACGAGCCAGTGGAGGGAGTGTGTTGCTCTGGGCAACGTTCTCCTGGGAAACCCTGGCTCCAACCATTCATGTGAATGTCAAGTTGACACGTGTTACCTACCTAAACATCGTTGTGGGCCAGGTACACCCTTTCATGGCATTGGGATTCCCTGATGGCAGTGTCCTCTTTCAGCAAGATAATGCACCCTGCCACACTGTGAACATTGTTCCAAGAACAATACAAAGAGTTGAATGTTTTGCCCTGGCCTCCAAATTCCCCAGACAGGGCGGATCAGAGCTGTCTTTGTGGCACACGGTGGACCAACAACATATTAGGCAGGTGGTCATAATGTTTTAGATCGTTGGTGAGCCCTATGTATTATATGTAGTCATAGAAAAAGAAAATACACCCTCCTTCGATTCTACGTTTTTATTTATCAGGGCCTAAATTACAATTAGTTGGTTCTCAGCAGCATCTATAAACGTACAAATAACCTCAGGTGACAAAAAACACAACAGATTTCAATATGTAATCTTTTTTTACCAAAAAATAACCAACATTTAGAAACCAGGTGGGAAAAAGAAGTGCACCCTATAATTCTGTAACATGTAGAACCACGCTTAGCAACAATAACTTGAAGTAAACATTTTCTGTTGGAGTTTATCAGTCTCTCACATCATTTTGAAGATATTTTGGCCCACTCTTCTTTACAACGTTGCTTCAGTTCATTGCTGTTTGAGGGCATTCGTTTATGCGCAGCTCTCTTAAGATCCTACCACATCATCTCAGTGGGGTTGAGGTCTAGGCTTTGACTTCACCATTCCACCATTTTTATTTCTTCTTTAGCCATTCAGATGTTGATTTGCTGGTGTGCTTGGAATCATTGTCCTGTTGCATGACCCAATTTTGGCCCTGGTTAAGCTGCAGATGGCCTCACATTTGTCTCAAGAATATTCTGGTATAAAGTGGAGTCGTTGTCTCAATGACTAAGTTTCTGAGGTTCTGTGGCTGCAGAACAAGCCCAAATCATCACCCCTCCACTACCATGCTTGACCATTGGTATGAGGTGTTTGTGCTGTGTTTGGTTTTTGAAGCTAATGTGAAGAGGAGTTTAAATGAACCTTTGACACATGCATCATCATAGCTTGTAGCTGCTAGAATACTGTCATCTGCAAACTGGATAAGAACTTTTCCTTCAAACATGTCCAAGTCCCCTAAGTCCCTTTTAACAGTGGCTGCCTAAACAGCTGGACTGTCTGTGAAGCCCTGAGGCAATCTTGTCCATGTGTATTACTTGCCATCATATGTGAAAGCAAAGAGATACTGACAATCTGGAGGCAATGGAATTGAGAAAAAGGTAGAACACAAGTCTACTACTGTAAAATGTGAGGCATTAACAGGAATGGATGTTACGATCATGTCAGTGTTCTGCATTAAAGGCATAATGGTAATGACCGCTTGATTAATAGCATGATTAACTTTTGATGGACTTTTTGTCTCTATTAAAACACCTCATTGTAATAGTGAAGAAGAACTGGCCGTATCCTTTAAACAGCTTCTGGGGCTAGGCAGTATCGTTTCTCACATGGCAATAGGACTCCAGCATTAAATGTGACTACATGTGGTTTGGCAGTTGAAGCAAGACCCATGTGATGCTTGTATTTTTCCCACAAGTTAGGATTAACAGCAGATCACACAGGCAAAGCCTGCTGTTTGGGGAGTGGCTATAGAAATGTATGGAGGAACCTGAAAATTCAGTACAGTACGGCCATGTCCCAGCCCTCTCCCTCATCCTCAAGCACGATAATTAGCAGGACGGTTAGGGCAAGAATTGGCCCAATGACCTAACTGATTGGCTCAATGACCTAAAAACAGCAAGCTCCAGGCTAAAAAAGTTGGGGCTGGAGTAACAGAGGATTGGAGTTGTTGATTGGGCTTACCAGAATCTACAGAAGCCACAGAAGAGCTCTTATCACTAGAAGACTTTATGGATTCCAACATGTCTTCATGTCATGGACTCTGTTAACCCAATCTAAAAAAGCCATCTTTTAACATACATACAGCTCATCTGTCCACACAGATGCTTGCACACTCTCCCTCTCTCTATCTCACACACACACACACACACACACACACACACACACACATTCCTTCCTACCGCTCTCTTTCTGTTATACACTCCTTTCTCTGTCCCCATTTAGAATTAGGTTCTTAGTTAAGTTCTTAGTTAATTGGTGTTTCTTCTTTCTTCTCTGTTTGTCAATAAATTCCATTTTATTTAATATTTTATTGCTGTGTTATGGTGGTTATTAATTTGATATTTCAAGCCAAACTACTCAGAACTATGCTTTCAGTCATTATTAGTGCTCTCAGCTAAAACTGAGGTTTTAATAATTTTGACATTTGAAATTTTGTAATTTTAATTTCTAATTAAAATTCTAAACTAAGAAGGAGATATTTTATGAGACGAATTTCCTAATGCACGTATCAAACACAAGGTCAAATCCAGCCTGCAATCTCATTTGATTTGGCCCACATGAACTTGGAAAAAATAATAATGTAACTTGTCATACACTACTGCTCAGCATTTTCACAATATCCAGAATTAACAGCATATCCATAACGTAGCAACCACGAGCTCACATCTCAAAGTGCTTAACTAAAATAGACAGCCTTTTTCCCCAACCCAAGGGCAGTTATTGTAAACCACCATGTATACGTGCACTCTGGTTTTTTACCACGGCTCGTTTGCCCACGGTCTGAATGCTGGCTGTGTGGTGTGACTTGATGTAAGTCACACTCGTGTCTAAAAATGAGTCGTGTGTTGTGTTCGCAGTGGCGTAACCAGAAACTAATTTTGGTGGGATGAGGAAATATACAAATAAAATAAAATTTGTTTTGTTTTCCTGATCTGTATAATTAAATTGGTAAGCGTGGTGTGCTCAAGCATTTCAGGTGGATGTCAGACAGCAGTTAGAGTGCTGATGACACGAATTTATTTAATCATTTAATCTGCTCTCAAACAATCTTTCCATTTTAACGTTGCCATAAAATGCCTTTATGATAGTTCCACTGAAAAGAATTCAAATAAGATGTTAATAATAGGGGAAAATTACACCTTATAAATCCTGATCTACTTTTCTCTTGCAGTAAACTCCAGCAGGCTCTCACCTTGATATCTCTGCGGCTATCTTGCTAGTAGCTTTCAGACAGAAACAGGAAAAATGCATCATCCCGACTGGCTAATCCTGTTTCTCATCACAGCAACAGATATCCAATAAAATGTGATTTAAAAAATGCATTCATAGAAAAAAAATTTATTAGAATTATAGCTTATTATAACTTAATAAATGTTATTATTAGATAATAACCACATTTTAATAGTTTCTGTTAGCCCTTATTTTTTTCTAGAAACATCCTTTTCTAATTTCAGTGTCTAGGTTATTGGTGTTAGTTGATAGAAAATGTTAAATAAGTTTTCCCTGTGTACATCACCACAATGGATTTGAAATGAAGCAATCAAAATGTGATTGAAGTATAGACTTTCAGTTTTATTTCAAGGGGTTTAACAAACATATTGCATTAATCATTTAGGAATTGCAGCCATTTTTTACATAGTACCTCCATTTTCACAGGCTCAAAAGTAATTGGACAATTGACTAATAAGCAGTTCAATGGTCAGATGTGGCCTGTTTCCTCCTTATTTCGTGACAAAATAAGGAGATAAAAGGTATTGCGTTGATTCCAAGTGTTGAACTTGCATTTGGTACAGTAGCCAAAGAGGTGTTGATGTGAAAAAGTGAAGGAGGCCATGATTAGGCTGAAAAGACAAAACAGACAATTTAGTACATTCTTAAAATGAAGCACTGGCGAGCTCAACAACATCGAAAGGCCTGGAGGACCACGGAAGACAACTAAAGTGGATGATCACAGAATTCTTTCCTTGGGGAAGAAAAACCCCTTCCCAACATCTAGCCAAGTCAAGAACACCTGGAATACCTGGAAGAGGTAGGCGTATCATTCTACAATCAAGAGACACCTTCATAAATGTAAATACAGACAGTGTACCTCGAGATGCATACCACTGGCAACACTCAAGAACAGAAAGACCTGATTACACTTTGCTTTAAAAAAAAAAACAGCTTGACCCGTTCTGATGCATTAACTTGTACCAGAATGATGGGAAGAGAAGAGTATGTCAAACATGTGGAGGCAGTGTTATGGCATGGGCGTGTATGGCTGCCAATGGAACTGGGTCACTGGTGTTTATTAATGATGTTACTGCTGATAGTACAGATGGACAAATGACCCAAAACGTACCACGAAAGCAACCCAAGAGCTTCTTAAGGCGAAGAAATTGAATGTTCTTAAATGGCCAGGTCAGTCACCTGACCTCAACCCAACTGAGCATGCTTTTCACTTACTGAAGACAAAACTGAAGGGAGAAATACCCACAAACAAGCAGCAACTGAAGGCACCTGCAGTAAAGGCCTGGAAAAGCATCTCAAAGGAGAAAACTCAGCATTTGGTGATGTGCATAGGTTCCAGACTTCAGGCAGTGATTTGCATCCAAGTATTAAAAAATAATCCTAATATTTATGATTGTTAGTTTGACCAATTACTTTTGAGCCTGTGAAAATGGAGAGACTATGTAAAAAAAATGGCTGTAATTCCTAAATGGTTAATGCAATATTTTTGTTAAACACCTTGAATTAAAGCTTCTAATACTCCAATCATCTTGATTGCTTCATTTCAAATCCATTGTGGTGGTGTACAGAGGCAAACTTATGTAAATTGTGTCACTGTCCAAATGAACCTGACTCTGTGTGTGTGTATGCCTGGGTCACATCAGCATTCTTGTGAGACACAAAATTACGAAATATATATATTTCGTAATTTTGTGTCTCACAAGAATGCTGATGTGACCCAGGCATACACACATACACACACACAGAGTCAGGTTCATTTGAGTTTGACACCCTGACCTAATGAGACTGATTAATTTTGAGACTTTTTCTATTTTAAAAGCATAAAGCCTGTTTACATGGGTAACGTCCATGTTCCCAACAAGTGGTAAACAGAATTTACAGCGTTAGAACCTGTGCTGCAAACAGTTTAAACACTGATCAGTTCTAAGCTAATTTACAGATAACTTCAGGAGAGATAGAGTAGAACAAACTATTATCATAATAATAGTATTAGTATTTATTTAATGATGATGATAATAATAATAATAATAATAATAATAATTTGTTTAGCATAATGAACTAATTTCTAAGTATTAATCATTAATACCTAGTCTTGCTTAGGCTCTAGAGTGGATCCCCTACCTGTATAGCCTGTGACTTGAGAATAGAGGTGTTATTCAGTGCTTTATTTGACCTTTATAATTAACGCTAATTAATTAGACACTTTAAATGACAGTATGTCATGGTCCCTTGTGTGTTACTTATATAAAGTAAGATGGAGGCGATCCTCTACCCGTATAGCCCAAAGTTTGGTGGAGGCTTTAGAATATTAGTGTTCTTCTGTGCTTTGACTAGCTGTAATTAATTTAGTTAGTACTCATGGTCCTAAACCATGGCGCGTCACAGAACCCTGTGTATTGTTAATATAAACGAAGGATCCAGAGGAGATTCCCTACCCGCATAGCCAGAAGTTTTGCAGAGGTATTAATATATTGCAATCATTCTAATTAATTAATTAATCAATTAATTACACGGTCATATAAAAAGTCGATAAAAGTGACAGCATTCAATAGAGGGCAGCAAAGATAAAATAAATAAAATAGTGTCTTTCATCCAGCATGGACCTCAAAACATTAACACTCACTATGCTGTTGAATATTCTTGCTGAAAGACTAGCCTAAAACTCAGTGTCCTGCATGACAAAATTAACATTTGTCCCAATCTCAATGCAGATGGCAAAACAATAAGAAGAAGAATCATAGTCCAAAAAACAGTCAGTCCTGAGTGGAGGAAGGGAAATCAGCTGCAAATCATCGTCCTGGGTCTGAAAGCTTTTAACAAAGTTTAGGTTGTTTCTAAATAACCAGTGAGAATTACAGTCAGGTCCATAAATATTGGGACAGTGACACAGTTTTGGTAATTTTGCCTCTGTACACCACCACAGTGGATTTGAATTGAAGCAGTCAAGATGTGACTGAAGCGTAGACTTTCAGCTTTAATTCAAGGGGTTTAACAAAAATATTGCATTAACCGTTTAGGAATTACAGCCATTTTTTACAGAGTTCCTCCATTTTCACAGGCTCAAAAGTAATGGGACAA
>CM040480.1:11099509-11134288 GCA_022758105.1 Pangasianodon gigas
TTTTGAGCCTGTGAAAATGGAGGAACTCTGTAAAAAATGGCTGTAATTCCTAAACGGTTAATGCAATATTTTTGTTAAACCCCTTGAATTAAAGCTGAAAGTCTACGCTTCAGTCACATCTTGACTGCTTCATTTCAAATCCACTGTGGTGGTGTACAGAGGCAAAATTACCAAAACTGTGTCACTGTCCCAATATTTAGGGACCTGACTGTAATTTAGTAGCAATGCAGGGAACCATTACACACGCTAACTCCTAGTTAGGCATAAGAAGAGCCCTATTTAAGACACATCAAACAACTACGCAATGAATGAGATCCAAATATTCTTGCTTGGACAAAATGCAGCAGATAAATGTATAATTTAGATACCCCCAATTACTAGAAAAATCAATCAAACAAGATTACAAATTTGAATAATTCAGCAGGGCCCAGGCACCAGTTTTTGTCTCTACTTGACAGGATTCTTCCCTTCATCTGGCCTCTAGTGTTTACTCAGAGCATGTTTAAGTGAGACAGCAAAGGGTACTTTTGCTTATAACACATCACTAATTGTGTATATTAAAACCTTATATATTTCTACCAACTAATCAACATAATCACTATTTTAAGGCTATTGTTAGCTTACCCTACAAAAACCTGAAAAATAATTAGATCATACTAATATCTAATTGAGGTAACAAGTCAACTAATCTATCCCCAAATGTAAGGCCTCACACCCAGTTGTAAAGGATTATAGAACAATCACTCATACAGTTACCAATGACCCCTAAGACATTGTCTTCCTTCTCTGAGCATGCAGAACGTGCAGCAGAGTGACAAGCAATAACAAGACTAACAAGACTCCATGGTTGTACTCCTCTGGTGCCTGGACATTGCAAATCTGGAGTTCGCTTCGCTGATCACCAAGGAGAAGCATATTTAAATAAACTACAAGCCCTACAATGTACACCCTCTTGCTGTCACACATTTGATACACCTCCACAGAGAGGCAAAACATTTTATCATGAGCAATATGAGGAGGACACCTCACTGCCCTGTAGGCCCAGATGGGAATCACACTATTATGATTACCATTGGGACTAGCTATGTTCCATCTTATGCCTATCACCAGGCTCAAAAAGTCTGCAAAGTTACTCTACTCAATGAAAGAAGTTCAAGCTTATCTGGAAAACAACTTCCAGAACAGTCCATGCATTTCTAAAGACACTGCAATACTTTTAGCCAGTTTTGTGACACATTTGCCAGAAGAATCTTCATCCTTTATTAATGAAACTTTCGCCATGATATCTGCAATGAACATCAAACATGGTCACAATAAGCACTCTTAAAAGTTTTATAATCCCTTAAGGCACACATATTTCCAAGGAAGGTATACACCAGGCCTTGAAGAAGTTCAATTTTTTTAAGATTCTCTTCTTGTATAACCTCCGCCCATGTGTGCAGACACATGTAACCCTTCTAACACCAACAGGGAAATCCGTCCATGCATAACATTTCTGTTACTCTGTGCTTACTAACATGGTCACTCAGTCAGTTATCTCCGTTTATCGAGGAAAAATAAAATCCAAACTCTGTAACGTTATTCCCATTACACTCCCATTGCACTTTGGACCTTATTTTGTCATCAAAAATATATTTATATTTTCTATCGCTGGTCATCTACCACATGTGGAGACATTGAAATCCCCACCATAGTTTTCTCTCTGTTGTTCTCCTTGTTTCACATTCCAGGAGGTGTGGCCACATATCTCACGTGGTTATTCATCTTCATAAGCTCAGCGCGAACATTGAGATGGGCATGTGAGCTCTAAAGCAGAGCACACATCTACAGACACTCGCATTTTATTGCTTCGTTGTTATTACTTTGATATTGCAAGAAGTCAGACTATTCAGAACTAAGCCTTGTATTTTTAGTGCTTCCTGTATAAACAGACCCATTTCCCCTAAAATGTGTCTTGGGTTTAGTGAGCAACATGTTATTTAAAAGGAGCCATGTCTTATAAAGGCCTTGAAGTACTCACCATCTCTGTCATCCTGCAAGCCTCACAGTTCAAAAAGAAGACAAGTTTGAGAAGTTCAAAGCGAACACAATTAATACAAAAATAAAGATTTGTCATAAGCTGACCACAAAGTACCAAAAGTATTTACTTAAAAATATAAATATAAATACCCGGTGTGTAAGGGTGCAGAGGAAGACTTGGGAGGCAGGTGGAATTTTAGCAATGCATTTATTTACACCATGCTTTTTCAGGGCACTTTCAGTGCATGAACTGAAAAGGGGCCATTACTAGCTCGCAATTTTTTCCCTGTTCATGTTCAAGTTGATATTCATGTGGATGTGTGTGTCTGTGTGTTCTGCACGCTCTGCCAGCTAGATCACTCATTCTCTCTGGTTATGGCAGTCACTGAAAGAACAAAGAAACACACATAAGTAAATTGGTGGTAATAAGACACAGGTGAGAATCATCACGCATGATTGCCTGATTGCATGATTACCTGCCTGTTCACCCCGCTTCCTCTCCGTCCACAGCTGATGCTCGACCACGCCCCTGCTGCCACATGCCTGCACCACTGGACTCAGGCCGGGGAGCTGTCTGGCCTGCAGCTGACAAGTGAGGTCAGTCAGCGGGCTTGGGACATCAGAAAAATTAGGCACAAACCTACGATAATAGCCAGCCAGTCCCAGGGACTGCCTAACTTTCTTTTTGGTCTTGCATCTCAGGCAGGCCACAATCGCTGCTGTCTTATTAATTTGGGGATGCGCCTGCCCATGGCCTAAGTGGAAGCCCAGATACCATACTTCGACCCATCCAATTGCACACTTCTTTGGATTTGCTGTGAGTCCCGCCTCAAGGATCTCAGGACACCTCTCAGATGTTGTAAATGCCCCTGCCGGTCGTTACTTTAAATTATAATGTCAACTAAATAAGCAGCGGCAAATGCATTGTGAGGGCGGAGTATTCTATCCATGAGACAATGAAACTTCGCTGTGGCTCCAAACAAACCAAATGGAAGGGTGACAAACTGATGTAACACAGAGTGGAAATGGCTGTTTTTCTCAGGATATCAGAATCTGCCAATACCCCTTAAGTGTAAGTCCAGTGTCGAATAAAAGCGAACCACACCTATCCGATCAAGCAGTTCATCAGTGCATCACATTGGGTATGCATCAAATTTAGCCACTGCGTTTACTTTTCTAAAGTCCACAGAAAAAAGAGTCACAGCCTCTGGGTATCGCGTTGCGTAGTCCACTAGAACTAACACAAAGCAATGCCCTTGTGAAGTCCATTTTAATGACCCAGTGAGGTCCATGCTAATTATTTCAAAGGGGACTTCGATTAAGAGAAGAGTGCCAAAGGAGCTGTTGGGGTGGATGGCGGATTCACCAGCTGACATTCGCAACATGCCACACACCACCTGCAAGCTTTGCCGCGAGTGCCCGGCTAATAGAAACGGGCCATGAGATGGTTTAGTGTTTTAATCTGCCCCAAATGCCCAGCCATGGGATTATGATGAGCCACATGGAACAGGAGTTACCGACAGCTCTTCGGCACCGACAGCTGGGTCATCTCTTCCTTGGTTTGAGTGTCCTGCATCACTCAGTGTGAACTGTCCTTAATAACTGAAAAGTATGGGTGAGATAGCACAACATTAGGCTGGATTTGTTGACCTTCTCTGACTCTCACTTGGTCGAAGGCGTGGGTGTCATCGCATGACTGCTCCAAGGGGAAATCGACAGCTCCGGGACTGCCTTCCCAGCCAACGCTGCACACATGTATACAGTATATATCTTGTCTGCATTTCAAGCCATGATTTGTTCAATTCTGGCAAGGCAAATTTAAAATAAAGCAAAATAAATAAATAATGGCTTTCATGCTTTTTTGCGTTTACTCAGTTTTCAATGATGTGTGAGGCAAATTATTTTCAGTGTGTTCAATCAACTCCAAAGTTTTCAATCACAGAATCAGTTAATCTTTTTGGGATCAACTTTGATGTGAACTGAAAGCAGGTTGGAGACCTGACACACCACAATATATTAAAAAAAATATGTATTGTGTATACTAAAATATGTATTGTGTATAAGAAAATTAAATGATGTAGCATTTGTCAACAATAAAAAAAAAAGTGAATTTATTTAAATATCTTCACTATGTGCTGCACAGCACTGCATAATGCACATACTTCATGATATGAGTTTTGAAATGATAAAACATTCGTCTCATAATTATTCATTTGAGAACTTACTCACAGACTGCCAACTTTTTGGCCAAAGTAGCACAAGATAATGTTTTCTGGCAGGACAGGTTGATAAATATGACCATAAATGTGCAATACATCTAGAAAACTGGAGCTAAGACAACTCAATACATGGCTGTTAATAAGCATGATTCTAGCAGGTACATCATATTTCCACTGTTTCTCCCACTGATCACAATCAAGTGATTACAAAACAAAATATTGCACACTCAAAAATGTCATGAGGCCAGCAGCATTGCGTAAATGTTCCCATACTTTCTGTTGTAACCTGTTCCACAATTTCTATGAAATGTGAAGTGATGTAGCATGCCACTGCCAACTAATCAGTAATGAAATTCATTTCCAACTATTTTTATTTTTGATTTTTTTTGTTTAGTTGTTACAACCTTTCAGTGTAGTATACAGTAATTTGGGGCCTGGATATGCTGACACACTGGTACTGTTTGTGGTGGGGTAGGGAGAAGAAAAATCACATCACTATCTCTCTCTTGATGTGTCTGTTACAGGGATCTAGCTGCCCGGAACTGCTTGGTGGGGGAGAACAACTTGTTGAAAATCAGTGACTTTGGCATGTCACGTCAGGAAGATGATGGGATTTATTCATCTTCTGGCCTCAAGCAAATTCCTATCAAGTGGACTGCACCAGAGGCACTTAATTATGGTAAAGATCTTGGTCTTGATTTCCTAATTCCTCCCAACATTCCTCCTAATGTTGAGTGTGCAACATTTTTTCCAGGTGCTGGAATTTTAAGCAGCATCAATGTGGCATGCGCTATGTTCTGAATGATAGTTAAATCATATTTATTTTAACAGTGAATGTGTGCTGATTAAAATGATTTATAACACAGCTAGGTTGAATTCTTGAATCAGAATGTGTTGATTAATTTTCTAGAACAGCATAGCTCTGACAGTAGTTACAACTGTAACAAATGATAGGTTTATATTAATATGCATGTTCTAATGTTTTAGTTCATATAGTAATAGTACATTCACAGGGACTTACATGGCAGACAATCCACACAATCTAAAAACGTGTTGTTTCACAAAGAAAACCTTACATTTGTTCATCTGGTGAAGAAGATTTTTAACATTTATGGAAGGAGTCTCAAGTGTCAGCAATTTAACGATCAGTAAGTTTAGTTCCCGTTATCAATTACATTATAGTAGCTATACAGTCGTTCCCTCACCAGCTTCTCCTGAAGTTAATGAGACAAAAAAATCCAGCTTGTCATGAAGCGCAACTGTATTAAATGGGCGTATTTATAAGACACAAAAAACAGTTTTAGGTTGTTACACTGTTAAACACTGCCTAAACACAAGGGTAGTGATAATCACCTGGGTACCTTCTTTTGCACACGTATGCTTAGACAGAAAAGTTACATAGTCTTGTATGATGCAGTATTTGCAATGTCTTCTGTACATGTCTTACATGCCCACACACATCTTATGAAGCTATTTGCTTAGTATCATGTGACTCCAGTCGTGGGGATAACTGAATTTTTTTATCTCCTCTAATCTCATCTTCCTTAATAAGTATATTTTTTAATAGCTGTGTCCAGGATATTCTTCCAGGCTGAAAATGACCCAGAATTTATGGTCCGGTGACGAAAGAATTCACTATGCCACAGTGCTTTTATTGAGAGCTTTAAAGGGGGATTTGGACAGACAGCTCACCTGCACCCAAATTCCATGGTGCATCACACAAACCTTAGCCATGGAGAGTAACAGCCTTAGGCCTCAAGCAGGCATCTGAGCTTGTGGGACAGGCCTTAATCAACAACCCCCTACTACTAGTGTCCCAGGGAGCATGTCTCTGAAGTGCAGGATTAAGGTCTATGGGATAGTAACTACACCAGATCAGTAGGTCCTGATGACAATATCACAGGGATTCAAACTTCATTCTGTCACTGGCCCCCAATGGCCCCCTTGGGGTTCAGGGCCTCATCAATATTAGACCCCAACAAAGTTGTTTCTTGGACCCAAGGCTTTTGATCTCTCTTGGATATGTGATCGAAAAAGTAGACCCCCACAGTTGAGCACAGTTCAACAAGAGGTTATACTCAATTTACTTACTTGTTCAGAAGAAGGATGTTCATAATTGAAAGTTGAACTGGTTCTTAAACACTATTTTTTTGTACATCCACGGAACTGGTTAGTGTCGGTAGAGTGGATTGACAATTCTTTTCATATCCCCATGACCCCAGAACACAGATTTATTTAAAGGGCAGTCTTCCAAGGGCAGGCATTCCAATTAAAAGTTCTACTCTTTGACTTCTCTCTACAAGATGTTTGCAAGTGGACTTGTTTCCCATGATGGCCAGTGGCAGTGGCGTTGTGAGGGGGTCTTTGGGGGCTTAAGTCCCCCAATGTATTGTCAAAAGCCCCTGATCTTTTTGAAGATTGAACACATTTCACTTCACAAATAAAATAGATTTTATGACTTTTAATTTGTTCTCCCAGTCCTAGAAATCCATCTGTCTGTGATGAAAAGCAGAATTACCGCTTACTCCTTTCCTTACGCAGTCATTCCATTCAACACAGTTCTGAAGCCCTGGTTTTAAGTGTCGGGTATTTAATTAGCCAGCTGTTAAACAGTACCTGTTCTGGCTTGCAGGTGGGACTGTTGTCAGTCAGCAGGTTTCAGCTCAAAGAGCTGATGAGGTAATAATACGACTGTTCAGAGAAATTGAGAATTTATTTCTAACTTCTAAGCTTAATAACTGTTCACAGTTTACAATGTCACTTTGTAAGTTTGTAGTTCTGGCGAAATTAAATAACTTTAACCAATAAAATGTATGTCATAAATGTGTAAATACACTTACATTATTCGGAGCAATGTTGTAAATTTTATGAGCTAGCTATTTTCATCTAGATTTGATATAGAGAGCTGTTCAACTGTCTGATAACATCTGTCACTGTGATGTTATCTAGTGTTGGCCAAATCATTTGTTCCAACTTGAGCAAGCTAGAACAACAGTGCTGTGAAAAGGTATTTGCCCCATCCTGATTTCTTCTGTTTTTGTGTATATCTCATAATTGTTTCAGAAATTAAAACAAATTCAAACATAAAACAAAGGCAACCCGAGTAAACACAAAATACAATTTTTAAATGATAATGTTATTTATTGAAGCAAACAAAGTTATCCAATACCACCGGCCCTGTATGAAAATGTATTTGCCCCCGTAGTTACTAATTTCTCAAATCTATGAAATTGCATTCATAATGGGGTTCAGCTGGACTAGACACAACCAGGCCTGATTACTGCCAGCCCTGTTCAATCAAATCAACACTTAAGTAGAACTTTTTCAATAGCACGAAGTTGGTTAAAAGATCTTACCCTGTAACACACTATACCAAAGTTGAAAGAAATTCCAGAAATGATGAGGAAGAAGGTGATTGAAATACATCAGTCTGGGAAGGGTTACAAAGATATCTCAAAGGCTCTGGGACTCCAAAGAACCATAGTGAGAGCCATTATCTCCAAATGGAAAAAAAAAAAAAAAACTCAGCACAGTAGTGAACCTTCCCAGAAGTGGCCGACCTTCCAAAATTCCACCAAGAGCACAGTGAAGACTCATCCAGGAAGTCACAAAATAGCCAAGGACAACATCAAAGGAACTACAGGCCTCTCTTGTATAAATAAGTCACTGTTCATGACTCCACTATCAGAAAGGCACTGGGCAAAAATGGCATCCATGGAAGCATGGCAAGGCAAAAACCACTGCTAACCCTGAAGAACATTAAGGCTCATCTGAATTTTGCCAAAACACACCTTGATGATCCTCAAACCTTTTGGGAGAATGTTCTGTGGACTGATGAGTCGAAAGTGGAACTGATGGAAGACAGGGCTCCCGTTACATCTGGCGTAACAAAACACTGAATTCCACAAAAAGAACATCATACCTATGGTCAAGCATGGTGGTGGCAGTGTGATGGTGTGGGGGTGCTTTGCTGCTTCAGCGCCTGCACAGCTTGCCATAATTGAGGGAAACATAAATTCTGCTCTCTACCAGAAAAACGAGGAGAATGCCCGGTCTTCAGTCCGTAATTTGAAACTCAAGCACAGCTGGATTATGCAGCAAGACAATGATCCAAAGCATAGGAGTAAGTCCACCTCTGAATGGCTCAAAAAAAGTCAAGGGGGCATTTAGTATTTTCAAATGGGTGATGGGTATTGGATAACTTTTTTTTTTTTTGCTTCAATAAAAAAAATTAAAAACTGTATTGTGTTTACTCAGGTTGCTTTTGTTTTCTGTTGTATTTTGTTTGAAGATCTAAAACTATTTTGTATGAGATACACAAAAACAGAAGAAATCAGGATGAAATCAGGCAAATACTTTTTCACAGCACTGTAGTAGTTAAATCAGAGATTGGTTGGCTAGCTTACTACACCTCAGTTAATTCATCACTTTGTCCAAATTAATATGTTTGTAGCCTTGTAGCACATTGCTTGGAGTATGCTTCATATAAGCTAACAGCTTACACCATAATATAAATCACATTTCAGGACTTGAAAAAGACAAATAAAACACAGACAATGAGAAACCAAATTGAGACAAAAAGCTCAGACAAGAAGAGAGACAAAGAACATATAAAGCTACATGAAAGGACAGAAAAGAGAGATACTGTAGAAAGGCAAGACAAGAGAACAGCCACAAAGTAAGGGAGGATCAACAAGAGGAAGAGACAAACAAAGGTGAGAAAAACCAAAACAAGAAGAATATTATATATTACTATTAATATTAATATGTAAGTTGCCAGACAGACTAGAGAGACAAGACAGCTGGAGTACTGGGAATCAACTGTGTGTTTGTTTATTGTGTTCAAAATGCAATAAATGCAGAATACTATAGGTATTGGTGTGGTATCCCCTAATCATTCATAAAATAATTTTACTGTTTTGAAAATTAATCCCTGGGTTGGGGAGGCAGGGGGCGAGGGGGGTTGGTCTTGTTCTCAGGGGCTAAGCCCCTTGTCTCTTCCAACCCTAGCAACGCCGCTGGCCAGTAGTATTATCATACTGCCATTTACTAGCTGCTATTTGTCAAGGAGCAGGGTTTTCGGTCCACCATTCTTGCACACATCGTGATGCTTGGCCTCACGGTGAACTCAGAAAGGTGCTTCTTAATACCAAATGAGTCCAAACAATTCATTGGCATGAGGCTAGATTCACTGAGAATGCTAACCACCCTGTAACCCCAGTGTGTGGCAGACATTGTTATGTTTGACAGTCAGATTCAGCCATACCTCCCTGTGTGCTATCAGCTTCTGTTGATGATGCGGAAGCTACAAGCATTTTAAAACTGAATTAGCAACCTATGAGAGAGAGGCACAGGCTCTGGCTTGCTGTAAATGCAAGTCGTTTTTAAACAAAGGGGTCTGCTTGGGAGGGGTGCCCCACTGGAATTAGATTGTCAACACAGACACAGCTCTTGCAGGCTGGGGAGCAATATTATGCCACATGGACATAGGGGATGTTTGCCCCCCTTCGCCCCCCCAGCCCCACCCCGGTGCAATATCAGAGCACATCAACCAGAACTGAAGTAGGTCCATTGGGGCCTCTACTTGCCAGTTCTGAGACATTGCCATGTGTTGGCTAACTCAGACAATGATGTTATGGTTAGGGCTTATTTTTACTTCTGCGAGCATGTTTCTGCGAGCACATCGGGCCATCATGTGTGTATACTTGCACAGGTGAATTGTCCATATTGCACATAATATAAGCACGTGCAAGTCTTGGAAGCCAAAAAAAGGGCACTTCCATGTTCTGTAGGAATAATAAACAGAATATAACACAGGCATTTCTTTGTTTTGAAAAGTGCTAGAGAAAAAAGAAACCTTGCATGATCAGTCATAAACCAATTTTCACTGAAAGCATTTCTGAAGTGTTTTCACTCATCTGAATTCAGCAGCATGAAGCGGCTCACATATTGAACCATTTCAATGTAATTAGTGATTTTTTGGTAATTTGCATAATATGTATCAAACTACTCAGCAGAGTATGAATAATGATCAAAAATATGTTGACGTATTTTTAAACAATATGGCTGCACTTCAGTCAGATCTAATGAGATAGAGTCTAATTACCTCAAACAGCTCTAACTCATGATTACTTGGGTGGAATCACACGAAACTTGAAAGTCAATTACAGGACAAGCTTCTGACCTGTAATGTTTGGAGTGTGGTCATACAAAGGGGGTTGAGCTAAGGTCACACAGTTGTTTCTCAGGAACCATAAGTCTGATCAAACTGAAATTTGGTATGATGTATCTGTGTGCTAATTTTTACTTAAAAAACATTGCCGCTATCAGCCATTGTCACAAAACTTGAATGGTAGGTTCAAGCATGGAGCTACTACTATATGATGCAATATCATTGTAATTGTCCTCTAGGGTTGCTATTCATGTTTGTGCACACAAAAAACAAGCATGTCTCTTGGAAAATAATGTGTACAGTCAAAATTCTTTTTTTTTTTTGGTTAATTTGTTTCCTCAACCTCAAAAAAAAATTGCAGTCTGGACCATTTGGCTCCACCCACTTATTTTTTTGTGATAATATGTATAATATGCAAAGCGTTCTTTTGCAAACTAGTTCTAGGATTATTGGTCAATCTTCACAAACCTGATGTCAAACTACTCAGGAGAGTGTAAAAGCTTAATAATTACCAAAAACATGATTTATGAACAATATGGCCAACATGGAGGCAGAGCTGGTTCACTCAAATGGCTGTAATTCATGATATGGATTTGAATCAAACTTCAAATTCTGAGGATGTCTGCAAAGGTTGGGGCATGGTCATCGACAGGGGGCAGAGTCAAGTCCTAATAACTGTTTCTCGGGAACCAGAAGTCCAAATGAGCTGAGATTTGGTGCACAGCATTGAACTGCTAATCTGTAACTGGATATTTAATCATCAGTAAAGTGCTTCAACACATGGCCACCTTCAGCCACTCAGTTTTCTGCAAGCATTTCACACAGGTAGCTTTGACCTATCATCACAAAACTTGATATGTTCATCTACAGCCTGTTTTGTTTCTTGGCAAGCAAGTACTGGCCACTGGGGGCACTATTTGCAAAGAGTGCTTGGACCCTGCAGATCACTGCTTGTGGGTATATTTAGTGGTCCAAGCACAGAAGGTGCTGGAATTTTTTATTTATTTTTTTTCTTTCCTTATTCTGATTCTCAAGTAGATCTTTATTGCCTGCACAACCATATACAGTGTGCAGTACACAGTGAGATATAACGTTTCTCCTGGACCCATGGTGCAAGATACATGTATGACATACACAGTGCCGACAGGACATAAATAAATTACAACAGGAATAAGAAGAGTGCAGGGGAAGAGGTATTGGAAACAGTGAGGGTGAGTACACGGAGGGGCAGTAGATCATAAACACTCCAATCATATAGAACAATGTACATGACAAAAAAACTGAACTGAAGTGACACTGAAGTAACCATAAGTTGTACAGCTACAACTATAATGAAATTGAGTATAAAGTGACAGTGAAGTAATGGTTGCGAAAGCAACCTGAGAGGACTGAAATTTAGGGGTCATCGCCATACTGTAACGAGTCAGTGCAATCAAAGTGTTAGTGTACTGTAAACAGTATGTCAGTGTAGTAAATGAACAAAGTGACTTGCCTCGTCACTTTTGATTTAAAGTGTCTGTGCAGTAGGGTTACTTGGATCCCAGGGTGATGTGTGTAGAGAGGGGCAGCACAGTGTTCAGGAGTCTGACAGCCTGGGAGTAGAAGCTGTTACCCATTCTGCCGAGCCTCCTGCCAGATGGCAGAGGGGCAAATAGATTGTCGGGGGGTCATCCACAGTGCTGAGGGCCTTGCGGATGCTATGTGAATGAAAAATGTCCTGAACGGGGGTAGATGTGCACCAATGATACGTTCCCAAACCAGAGCTGAACTGAACTGAGCCATAACACACTGTGGGACGACTGCTTGACTCGGAGATGTTCAAGAAATCAGTCAGGACATCAGCCAGCTGATTAAAACAGTCTTTGTGCACTTGCCCAGGTATGTTATCGGGTCCCGCGGCTTTGCGAGGGTTGCCTCTGGAAAGCGTCTTCCTCACATGCATTGAGGACAAGCAGAGTACCTGGTCATCTGAGGGAGGGATGCATTTCCTTACTGGCACAGTGTTTAGTGCTTCAAACGGTGCATAGAAGGTGTTCAGTGCAACTGGGGTGGCATCTTTGGTGTAGTTGATGTGGCTGGAGATTTTCTTTGCATGATTGTGCTTCGACCGCCTGATGCCATAGGACAAGCTTGTTCTTGCCATCCTTAGCGCCGCCTAATCTTCTGCTCTAAATGTGGCGTCCCAGGTTTTCAGCAGCTTGTGGACCTCAGCTGTAAACTATGGCTTCTAGTTGGCACATGTGGTGATGGTTTGTGTGACTGTGACATCATCAATGCACTAATATAGCCAGTCACTGTTGCTGCATATTCACTTACACACAATGTGAGATGACAGCTTTGGTAGCTGCTTCTCTGAGGATACTCCCATCTGTGCACTCAAAGGAATCCTGTGCAGATGTAGCTCAAAATTCCATAATTTCCACCTGTTTTTTAAACAATTCTATTTATTTGAAGTCAATGGCGGCGCACATAGTAGCTGCGGCTCAGTGCTCGTTCAGTCAGTGTTTTGTTTTGCTTTGTGTTTACGTGTTTTTTCTCATCTCGAGTACATTGTTATGTGAACTACATCTACAGCCGAAGTGACCTCCTAAAGATTGGAGTTTGCTACGAAGGCAGTATTACAGCCGAGTTTATCCGCTCGCATAAGATCCCGGTGGACATAGCGAGGACCCCCGGCTCGCCATGGATTATCATTCCAGCGGTGAGGCGGCGCAGGCGGCGCAGAGACAGGAAGCAGAAGCGGGGCTGTCTAGGTAGGCTAAGGAGGCAGCCATTTAAACCACCGCTTCCCAGCCTATTTGTCACGAACGCCAGATCCCTCGCAAATAAGATGGACGAACTGAGACTACAGACTGCTTCCAACAACGCGGTGAGAGACAGTTGTGTACTGTTAATCACAGAGTCTTGGCTTCATCCATCTATTCCGGACTCGGCTATTGAGCTAGCAGGCTACACTGTACAGCGTCAGGACAGGACAGTGGACTCCGGTAAGAGCAGAGGTGGGGGGCTCCGTGTGTACATTAATAACCGCTGGTGTACAAACACAGTGACTATAGACCGACACTGCTCCACGGACCTGGAGTATGTGACTGTTAAATGCAGGCCCATTTATCTTCCGAGGGAGTTTACCGTTGTCCTAGTAACCGCTGTTTACATTCCACCAGATGCTAATGCTAGCTCGGCTATTGGTCTCTTACATGGTAGCATTAGCAAACAGCAGAGCATGTATCCTGACACTGTGCTCATTGTAGCAGGGGACTTTAATCACGCAGACCTGAAAGCAGCGCTCCCCAGACTTCACCAGCACGTTAAGTGTGCCACTAGAGGAGCAAACACTCTGGATAAAGTGTACACAAATGTCAAGCTGGGCTACAGGGCGAGACCGCTTCCACACTTGGCCCAGTCTGACCACATGTCCCTGCTTCTGATCCCCGCATATGCCCCCCTTTGTAAAACTGCTATGACCAGCACAAAAACTGTAAAAACTTGGCCTGATGGTGCCTCCCAGCAGCTGCAGGACTGCTTCAACAGGACAAACTGGGACGTGTTTGAACAACAGGACCTGGGAATGTTTACAGACACTGTGCTGTGTTACATAAAGAACTGCATAGACACTGTCACAGTGGACAAATGCATCCGGGTCTATCCCAACCAGAAGCCCTGGATGACCCGGGAGGTCCAGCGGCTGCTCAGAGAGAGAGGAACACCGCCTTCAGGTCAGACGATCAGACTCATTACAGCACAGCCCGAGCTAACCTGAAGAGAGGCATCAGGAAGGCCAAGCTGGACTACAGGAAGAGTATCGAGGACCACCTGGACAGCAACAACAGCAGGCAGGTGTGGCAGGGCGTCCAGGATCTCACCAACTTTAGGACCAACCAGGGAGCTGCTGACGGTGACGCCAGGCTGGTAGAGGAACTTAACCTCTTCTTTGCTCGCTTTGAGGTGGAGCCACCAGAGACAGCCACGCCACACCTCATGGCCCACAGTAGTTCAGTCCTCACAATCGAGGAGAGCAAGGTCAGGCGCACACTGAGGTCCATCAACCCGAGGAAGGCTGCCGGACCAGTCGGCGTCCCTGGCCGGGTACTGAAAGTCTGTGCCGACCAGCTGGCTGGAATCTTTACCAAGATCTTCAACCAGTCCCTGGCCCTGTCCACTGTTCCACCGTGTCTGAAATCCTCCACCATAGTCCCCCTACCAAAGAAATCCCACATCTCCAGCCTGAGTGACTACCAGCCAGTTGCACTCACACCAGTAGTGATGAAGTGCTTTGAAAAACTGGTCCGGAGCCATATCACATCACTCCTGCCCCCAAGTTTTGATTCTCACCAGTTTGCCTACAGGGGAAACAGATCCACAGAGGACCCTGTGGCCACAGCCCTCCATGCTGCGCTGTCCCACCTGGAGCAGCAGGGGAGCTACGTCCGGATGCTCTTTGTGGATTACAGCTCGGCTTTCAATACCATCCTTCCCTACAAACTGGTGGAGAAACTCGAGAACTTGGGGTTTCCACACTCCATCTGCATGTGGATTAATAGCTTTCTTTCGGATCGCAGCCAGAAGGTCAGAATGGGCCAACATACATCCAAGGCCCTCAGCCTCAGCACCGGCTCCCCACAGGGCTGTGTGCTGAGCCCCCTGCTCTACACTCTCTATACTCACGACTGCACCCCCGCCCACCACAGCAACACCATTGTGAAGTACGCGGACGACACCACAGTGGTGGGACTCATCACTGGGGGGGATGAGTCGGCCTATAGAGACAAGGTGGAGCGGCTGTCGGGGTGGTGTAAGGAGAATAACCTGCTCCTCAACACCACAAAGACAAAGGAGCTGATCATAGACTATAGGAGGAAGAAAACGGACATATCTCCACTTTTCATCAGTGGGGACTGTGTAGAGAGGGTAGCTGACTTCAGGTTCCTGGGAGTTCAGTTAGAGGTAGGCCTAACCTGGAACACAAACACCTCTGAACTGCTGAAAAAGGCCCAGCAGAGACTCTACTTCCTCAGGGTGCTGAGGAAGAATAACATCACTCAGACTCCTGCTGTCCTTCTACCGGTGCTGCATAGAGAGCATCCTGACCTACTGCATCGGCGTATGGTTCACCAGTTGCACAGCGGCTCAGAAAAAAGCGCTCCAGAGGGTCATAAACTCGGCCCAGAAGATCGTTGGCTGCCCTCTCTCAACACTGGAGGAACTACACAGTTCCCACTGTCTCAAGAAGGGCCAATAACCCCCAAGACCTGCCGTTTTGCTCTCTGTTTTGACCCGGCCGTCTAACCATCACAATTTGGCCCTTGTCAAAGTTGCTCAGATCCTTATGCTTGCCCATTCTTCCTGCTTCCAACACATCGACTTTGACATATATCAACATACATATATATATACACAGCGGGTAAAATAAGTATTGAACACGTCACCATTTTTCTCAGTAAATATATTTCTAAAGGTGCTATTGACATGAAATTTTCACTAGATGTTGGTAACAACCCATGCAATCCACACATGCAAAGAAATCAAACCATAGGTGTCCATAAATTATGTGTAATAATGTGAAATGACACAGGGAAAAAGTATTGAACACGCTTACTGAAATTTATTTAATACTCCGTACAAAAGCTTTTGTTGGTAATGACAGCTTCAAGACGCCTCCTGTATGGAGAAACTAGTTGCATGCATTGCTCAGGTGTGATTTTGGCCCATTCTTCCACACAAACAATCTTCAAATCATGAAGGTTCTGTGGGCCTCTTCTATGAACTCTGATCTTTAGTTCTTTCCATAGATTTTCAATTGGATTCAAGTCAGGTGATTGGCTGGGCCATTCTAGCAGCTTTATTTTCTTTTTCTGAAACTAGTTGAGAGTTTCCTTGGCTGTGTGTTTGGGATCATTGTCTTGCTGAAATGTCCACCCTCATTTCATCTTCATCATCCTGGTAGATGGCAGCAGATTTTTATCAAGAATGTCTCGGTACATTTTTCCATTCATCCTTCCTTCAATCATATGAAGCTTGCCAGTACCGTATGCTGAACAACAGCCCCACGCCATGATGTTCCCACCTCCAAACTTCACTGCTGGTATGGTGTTTTTGGGGTGATGTGCAGTGCCATTTGTCCTACAAACATGGTGTGTATTATGGCATCCAAAGAGTTCAATTTTGGTCTCATCTGACCAGACTATATTCTCCCAGTATTTCACAGGCTTGTCCAAATGTTGTGCAGCAAACTTTAAACGAGCTTCAACATACTTTTTCTTCAGCAATGGAGTCTTGCGTGGTGAGCGTGCATACAGGCCATGGTGGTTGAGTGCATTACTTATTGTTTTCTTTTAAACAATTGTACCTGCTAATTCCAGGTGTTTCTGAAGCTCTCCACAAGTGGTCCTTGGCTCTTGGACAACTCTTCTGATAATTCTTTTCACTCCTCTGTCAGAAATCTTGCGAGGAGCACCTGGTCGTGGCCGGTTTATGGTGAAATGATGTTCTTTCCACTTCCGGATTATGGCCCCAACAGTGCTCACTGGAACATTCAGAAGTTTTGAAATTCTTCTGTAACCAATGCCATCAGTACGTTTTGCAACAATAAGGTTGCGAAGGTCTTGAGAGAGCTCTTTGCTTTTACCCATCATGAGATGTTTCTTGTGTGACACCTTGGTAATGAGACACCTTTTTATAGGCCTTTTTACAGTTGGGACTGAACCAGCTGATATTAATTTGCACTGACAAGGGGCAGGATTGCTTTCTAATTACTGATTGATTTCAGCTGGTGTCTTGGCTTTCCCTGCCTTTTTGCACCTCCCTTTCTTCATGTGTTCAATACTTTTTCCCTGTGTCATTTCACATTATTACACATAACTTAATTTATGGACATCTATAGTTGAGGTCAAAAGTTTACATCTCCCTTTCAGAATCTGCAAAATGTTAATTATTTTATGACAGAATGATGTGTACATTTTTCTTATTTTGCCTAAATATCATATTTTTTCATTTAGTACTGCCCTTCAGAGGCTACAGAAGATAGTTACATGTTTCCCAGAAGACAAAATAAGTTAAATTTACCCTGATCTTCAAATTCAAAAAGTTTTCACCCCCCGGCTCTTAATGCATGGTTTTTCCTTCTGGGGCATCAGTGAGTGTTTGAACCTTCTGTAATGGTTGCATATGAGTCCCTCAGTTGTCCTCAGTGTGAAAAGATGGATCTCAAAATCATACAGTCATTGTTGGAAAGGGTTCAAATACACAAAAATGCTGGAAAACCAAAGAAATGTGGGACCTCAAGGATTTTTCTGAAGAACAGCAGGCAGTTTAATTTTGGTATGAAGTGTTTGTGGTGATATGCTGTGTTTGCTTTTTGCCAAACATGGTGCTGCGCATGATGACCAGACATGTCCACTTTGGTCTCACTAGTCCAAAGGATATTGTTTCAGAATCTTTGTGGCAACCGTCTTGAAGGCTCCCCATTTGTAAACAGTCCTTCTCACTGTACAATGTTGAAATTCAAATTGTTAGGAGATGGCCTTATAACCCTTCCCAGACTGATGAGCAGCAACAGTTGCTCCTCTAAGGTCATGGCTGATGTCTTTTCTTCTTGTCATTATGTAGACACACACACTTAAGTGCTTATAGAACACCAAACTGCCAAAAGTTCTGCTTTTATAGAAGTAGTCACACTTCTTGATGATTAACAAATTATGGTAAAGGGTATATATGTGTGATTTTATATATATATACATATATATATATGTTTGTGTTTAAATATCCCACAGGGAGATACAGCTCAGAGAGTGATGTGTGGAGCTATGGGATCCTGCTGTGGGAGACATTTAGCCTGGGAGTATGTCCTTACCCAGGCATGACCAACCAGCAAGCCCGTGAGCAGGTTGAAAAAGGTATAAACCCCTATCAGCTTCACACATAGCACACAACAGACACATCCATGCTATGCCTTTATCCACTACTTTTATTTTAACTAGATGAAACGTTCTCATGAATTTTTAATTCACAGCTGGCATAATTTTGATCAAAATTGTTACCATGAATGCAGGTTACAGAATGTTGTGCCCACAAAAGTGCCCAGATGAGGTCTACAAGATCATGCAGAGGTGCTGGGATTACAAACCTGAAAACCGTCCCAAGTTTGCCGAAATTCTTAGGGAACTCTCTTCAGTCAGGAAAAAATAGCTCCAAATTAGATCATGGCCAACAAGATGAAGCCATTCATGTCATTTCTCTCCCTTATTCACAAAGAGAAATACCCAAATATTTTTCCCTCATGTCCATTGCTACATATGATACTATTTTGCACATTTTTTGTCACATGACTGAAAGAATTGCTGATGCAGCAGTTGTTTTTGAGGCAATGCCAGGGAGATTGGTATTGGCTTTTCATGTAAAAATGTCAGTATTTCTACCATGTA
This sequence comes from Pangasianodon gigas, assembly GCA_022758105.1. Taxonomy (NCBI): domain Eukaryota; kingdom Metazoa; phylum Chordata; class Actinopteri; order Siluriformes; family Pangasiidae; genus Pangasianodon; species Pangasianodon gigas. Next base: position 11,118,340 of record CM040480.1, read on the forward strand.
CTGTACATTTCTATAACTGCAGATAGATAGTGAATAGAGGAAAAGGTATTCGAAATTAGAGAATTTTTATGTCCAAGTTGCATTCCACTTGCCATGTTGTTGATAACCATGACACCAGAGAGAAACAAGGTTGACCAATCGTTTTGCATTTATTTGACTGATATTTTTGCCACATCCTTTTAAACACACACACGCACACACATTCACATTAAGTGCAGTCATTCTTTGTTACTTTGTGCTGAATGGACTAATGCATAATGAAGTAAAACCTCTGTCAGAGATAACCTCTCTGCTTAACTCAAGATTTTTCATTTTAGAGGCTATTGCACATCATTTTGATAACTGGACTGCTACTGTTCTGCATGGGCTTCTAAGCAAGTAAGAGATCCAGATGTTACATTATTATGTGTGTATTTTACTTTAAAGTTCTCTGAATTATCAACCAAAGCCAAATAATCTCAAATAATTTATCTCTATGAACGTTTCAGTTTGTGATTATTATTTTATGACAATGTATTTTGAAAAATGAACTTGGAAAGTAATTGATGCACGTTTAGCTTCGGAATAATTACATGAAATCATCCATTGTCTATTGGGAAAAACTGAAATACCCTTTGCGGTTTAATTCTCTCTTCTGATTGTTCATCTCTGCTACTTGGTTGAACAGTGCCTTACAAACGATTTCCTCTGAACTCCTGAGTAATAAATGAAATTATTACATTTATAAGGTGTACTCTGACCACATTCATTTGGTATTTTGTAAATACTGTTGTAGATTCTATAATGTAATAATTTTGTAGGTGTTTTTGTGCAAATCATAATGAATTGAAAGTGTCAATGACTTTTTAGTTCCTATGTGGCCAGGCATCACTGTGTTCTCATATAATAAAAACATTTGCACGTTTGGAATATGTAAAAACATCCTGGTGTCACCTATATTGTTTTGTTTGAAAGGGTTGGCCGTCTTGTGAAATGTCTATACTGACTGATCCAAGCTCTTGACAGAGTTTATATCATTCAGCACTGATTCATGTACTCATTCAGGTTCCTCCATCACATGATAGAATACTACCAGTGGTTTCTGGTCAGATGTGGTGACCTTACATCATTAAAACTACTGCTGAGTGAGGTCTTATGTTTTCCCCTTAATTTTATATTCGGATACCAGACATTTTATTTATTTCAAATAACTGTTTTTCTTTGTAGTTTTCTTATTTTTATATTATTCATCATATCTCTTACTGTCAATGTATGTTATGTGGTATATTGATTTTATCTCACTACACTGACCTGCCTATTTTCTTACCTTGTTGCACCATATGACTTAATATTCCAGCTGTAGAGAAATGCCAGTTGTCACAGTGCTGTACAAAAACATAATGCATAATAATATTACCATAGTGATTCAAGAACTAATTTTAGGCTTTGTTGGGAATTATGTTTGTGATGTGTATTTAATCCTATATTACTGGTGTTGCCATTTATTACCATGTGTAGAAATATTTTCATAGACTTAGCTTGAGTATTTTCCCATAACAGACCTTTTTGAATTTTGATACTTTGATTGCACCTTTGGCCATGTAGGAAAATATTCCATTGCTAAACATTCCTATAAAGCTAATGGTAGGACTGTAGTCAACCCCTACAAATTTTAGATGGAATATGCATTGTTGTTTTGGTTTTTAAATTATGTTAAATAAACTAACTACAAAAAGCATATACTGTATATTTGAACACATTTGTCAGCACCTCTGTTCAAAAGCATGGCTTTTATAAATATTTGTATTTATAAAAACTACTATAGATTGTTAAATACTCCAAATTAGTTAAGAAATAATTTCAGATTGTTAGGAGAATGCTTTTTTTCCTCAGCACTCTATTAAGTCTGTTATATGAAATATGCATAGGAGTGTATCAGATGCTACATATGGAGATACAAATATCCCAGTGCAAAGAATTTTATTAGCTGGTATGATTCCCAATTGAACTGGTGTTTATAATGTCATTTATTTGTGTTTTTATTTAGGCCAGAAAGCTCTAATTTGTGCCTTTAAAACAAAATGAAATTTAATATCTGGCCAAATATTCCATTAATGAATGCCACAAAGCTTTTTATAGTACTCCACTGTAACACTTCACATCTCACAGGTACTTGGGAGTTTTCTGTGAGTCATGTATCCACTATATGACCAAAAGTATGTGAACACCAGACCATCATGCCCATATTTGAGCAGAGTTAAGGGCACACAACTATCTAGAATGTCGTTGTAGGCTGAAGCTTTATAAATTTCCCTTCACTGGAATTAAGGGGCGAGCGCAAACCTGTTCCAGCATAACAGTGACCCTGTACACAAAGCAAGGTCGATAAAGACAGGCTTTTTGCCAAGGTTGGTGTGGAAGAACTCGAGTGGCCTGCACAGAGCCCAGACCTCAACCGCACTGAACACCTTCTGGATGAATTGGAACACTGACTGTGCAGAAAGCCTACATGGGTGCCCGACCTCACTAATGCTCTTGTGGCTGAATGGGCAGAAATTCCCGCAGCCACGTTCCAACATCATTTGGAAAGCCTACTCAAAGAATAGAGGCTGTTATAGCAGCAAAGGGTCAACCAACTTTGGAATGGGATGTTCAACAAGCACATATGGGTATGATGGTCAGGTGGCCACATTTGGCTGTATAGTGTAGTTAAAAGGGTTTTGGGCATATAAGGGTTTGAGGAGTTTAAAGCTTTCTTGAGGAGGAATGTCATGCAATATGTGGCATCAGCTCCTAACTATCCTTCATCGAACGGTTTAACAGAGCGGGCGGTTCAAACCTTTAAGGAGGGGATGAGAAAGATCAAAGGTGACACTACTGAGACAAGAGTTGCAAGATTCTAGTTTAACTACCAGATTACCCCTCATACAACAACAGGGTTGTCACCAGCTCAGATGTTAATGTCAAGGAAGTTGACCTCCACATTTGACTTGCTCCTTCCTGATATTAAGACCAAAGTTGTGCAGAGACAAACAAAACAGAACGAAACTCATGACAAAAGTTACAAACTGAGAAATGTCAACCCAGGAGATGATGTGTACATTAAGAACTACGGCTATGAACCTAAATGGATTCCTGCAGTAGTGGAATGTTGCACAAGACCTTTTTTGTATACAGCAGTTTTGGGAGGTGGACAGACTGTGAGAAGGTATGTGGACCTAATCGTAGTGGGGAGGAAATGCTTTTAGAAAAAGAGACTGAAGAGTGTGGACACTGTGTTCCTGAAAATATATCCTCCCAGGCTGTGAAGGGTAGTGAGACATGAGCTGATAAGGAAATATCTGCACCTGTACATGTTAAAGGACAACAAACTGAACTGGCTGTTGCTGAAAGAAATAGCAGTCAGACCAAAACACTGAGATGTTCTGGAAGAGGAAGACATACCCCTGCTCACTTAAAGGACTTTGTAATTTAGGTATTTCATACATAAGCAGTATGCCAGAAACTGAATTGTCAGTGATATTTAGATTTTTGATTCTAAAAAAAAAAAGAAGAGCAAAAGGAACATAATAATGTGTTGATAACCTTACAATGTTATGTTAATTATTACAGCCTAAGTTTTTGGTTTGTTTGTTTGTTTTTGACTGTTTGTCAAAAAAAAAAAGAAAGAGAAAACATATTCCTAGCTTAAAGGAGAGGGAATGTGGTATCTTGAGAGAAAACCTAGTGTTAATTGCAGTCATTCCTCAGAGTGACCAGTAGGTGACACTGTGTATTCTCTGTTAATGAGTTCTCGTCTGTTCTTATTTGGTGGTAGTCACAAGAGCAAACACACGTGTATGTGAATTGAATGATACTAAAATGGGCTTAGTAAATTTAACTGAGCATATTTTAAGTACGTGGCACCAAGGATTATAATAATAAATGTAATTAATCTCATAAAAATTTAATTAAATTTAACTAGCAATTTTCCTGTCTTTTTAGGGAATTTTATTCAAATTTGAATTAATTAAACATAAACTTCAACAGTGTTAAAAAAAAAAAAAAAAAAAAAAGCACACACCTAAACATTATCATTACTACTTTATGGTCACTAACATCCTTAATGGTTCCAAAGAGAAGTGGGAATCCAAAGCGTAAATATAACCATGTCACCCTTCATAAAGAGGAGACTAGCAAACACAAAATGATTAATTAACTAAAATGTGTACATGCACACACCATACACCTGACCAAGAAACACAAAGAGGGCGACCCAAGAAAACCACCTAAACACTTGATCTTTCAAAACATTTCGTAATACTTAGGCCTTAAAGCTGACACAAAACAAGAAATACTGAAAACAACCTATCCATAACACTCAAAATTAAATCAATTTAAAGTTCATGTATGCAAATCGAGTTTTAAAAAAAACACGCCCCCCACTTTAGTATGCAATCAGTTAAACATCACTTCTTTTTTTCTAGTTTTGTGAGCACTTGCAAAATAATAGTAAATTTAACCCAGTAAAGTAAGTAAATTATACACTTTGGGTTTTACATGAATTAAATTAATAAAGCATTTAAGTATTTCTAATAATTTAATTTTTTTGTGCTTTTTTGTGTTTTCTTTTTTGTGTTTTTGTCATATTTACTGAATCTTTTTTTTTTCAGTGTAGTTCTGTGTTTGCTTTGTTTCTGGTGTCTGGTTTGATTTAAATAATGTAAAATATCATAAAGTTAGAGTAATTACCCATTCAATGTCTCCAGATGAACTTTCACTCAGCCCACAGAAGTGGCACAAATTGCTGAGGTCATTTAGTAAGAGATTATTGCAACTATTGTCAGCTTCATATATTATGAGATGCTATAGAAATATTGTAACCATAAAATGTTAACCACGAAATGTGTACTCATATTTGATAACATGTAATCTTCAATGTTGTAGATGTATGGAACCGGTATAGTGCACAAGGTGACACGGAGGCCTGAAAGTGATCTTTATGACCCTACATAGGCATCAGTATCCTAGGCCTGAATGTGATCTATATGACCTTACATAGGCACTGGTATCCTGCTAAGTGGGGAGAGCAGGAACAAGCTGTAAATTTAAGTGACAAAGGCTGCCTTAAACACTAACCGGCATAAGAAGGTAAGGCAGTTTTTTTGCCATTAGAATATTGGTTTTGAGTGGTTCGCTTGTGGGTTGCTCGTGGCAGTTTAAGCACTTGTAAAAGGCTGCTCCAGATGAACTACAAATAATGGAGAGAGGGGTTTCATAGTCATGCGCATGTGAAGAATTGCTTTACTGTTAAGTGGGCTTTGATAGATAGCAGTAAAGCCTGTAAATAAGTATTGTCTTTACTGTTAAGTGGGCTTTGATAGATAGCAGTAAAGCGTGTGAATAAGTATTGTGTTTACTGTTAAGTGGGCTTTGATAGATAGCAGTAAACATGTAAATAAGTGTGAAAAGAGTGTGGCCAGTAAATAGCTCTGTAAGTTCGGGAAGTGAATTGATGAGTGTGGCCAGTAAATAGCTCTGTAAGTGTAAAAAGCTTGTTCATGTATCGCCAGGTAAATAGCTCGGTCAGGTTGAGGTGAATCGACGAGTGTGGCTGTTCAAAACTTGCAGTTACCGCTTCTGGGGTGAGAGGCAGAAGGGGGGGGTCTGCAAGTCTCTCGAGAGTAGTATATAGCTGTATAATACTGTAAACAAGGTTTGGGTTGTTAAAGAGCTCTTCTTGCTCTGGCTTCTGTCTCTCGTTGGCGTTGTATATGCTATCCCCAGTTTGGGGTTTCTGTGAGTGATTGTCTGTTTGTCTTCCTTTTGAGTGCTTTTTGTTTGTGTATTGCTCGCTGCAGTGAGTGAGTTTGTGTGTATGTGTGTGTGTGTATGTGTGTGTGTGTGTGTGTGTGAGAGTGTGAGCAGCAGAGGTGAGAGTCGGGTTACACTTCTGTAATCCAGTGTCGAAAAACACATCCCCGTAGTCCTCTACATGATACCTAGTGTGAGTGTATCCAAGTTTGAGTGTGCATGAAAAAATAAACTCTGGGTTTGGCTGGATATTAGACACGTACCTCTCCTGGACTGTCACTTAAGTGTGACCTGGTAGAGACGGACGTGACCATATCACGCTGACCAGGGTGAGTAAATGATGAGCTCCGTAGATAAGGAGACAAGTGATGAATGATGAGCTCCAAAGTTTCTTTGGAGACTGTATGAATGTGGGAGCCAATCAGTAGCCCGGAAAAAGGAGTGTGTATGCCAGCGTTCGTGTGTGTGCAAATCAGAGTGATCCCATATGACAGACCAATAGGTTAGTTCAGAGGCTGTTGAGGGAAGAAAAAAAAAAAAAAAAGGTTTGAGGTTTTTGGGAGCTAGTGGTGTCATAGGACGAAGAGTTACATAAAATGACGGCCCAAATACATGGTCTGTAGATTACCTGAATGCAGCAGTTGTGATCCAGATAGCGAACTGCAATCTCTACTGGGTGGCATGTGAGTTTTTGTTGGGTGTCACATAATTCCGCTGTTGATTTTGTGCTCTATGTATTGTACCGTGTAGTAGACACCATGTAAAAGGTCCATGTGGGGACAGTCTGCATAGTTTCTTAAGTACTTGATGCCATGATTAATTGTTAGTGGAGGAGCAAAAGAGAGTAAGTGGGAGAGTGTGCATGCTGTGAGAAAGCACTGAATGTGCTGTGCAATATATACAATTGCATTTTTGTCTCTGAGATATCTTGTGGTCAAGTGTGACAGCTTATTGGATAAGGGTTAACTTGAAAGGTCTTGAGGCTGGCTTGTAGGCTTCTTAGACATAGAAGCATTGTCCTGGGAGCAGGTTATGTATGCAATGTGGGCTTAGTTCAGAGAACTGTGTACATATCTGTTTAATTTAATAAGGAGTAAAAGGACTGACGTTTAGTAAAGACGGTAGTGACTTGAAATACGGACTGCTCTCATAATTCCATAAGTAAAGCTCAGACTATAGAGACTCATTATGGCAACTACCCCTGTTGAGTTGTTAGGGAACAAACACCCTTTGTGTAAAGAACTCATAGTAAAAGTTTCCAAAAAGTGGGAAAAGAGAACCAGAGGCATGAACACCAACTGGCCAATTGAGGGATCATTTGATGTGTCCTTATGCATGGAGACTGAAACGTTAATCAAAAATCATAAAAGTTTAAGAGCAAGAAGAGGGAAGCCAAAAAAGTGATAGAAAAAGAAGTGTTATCACTATTCAAACAAGAAGGGGAGTCGTTATGGAAAAGCATGAAGCTAGCAAGAAAGATGTTGAAAAATGATGATAAAAAATCAGAGGAGAAGATGAAAGAGGCATTCAAGGGACCACCACCATATGCCCCGCCAGAGCCACCCAGTGGCCAGTTCCCAATGGTAACAGGTACCGTGCATGTTAGAGGGGAAGTGGAATTTGAGAACCAGGCAACAAGGAATTTAGCGGATGGACACAGGAAAGAGAGTGGGGACTGGCAGTGTGATGGAGAAAAAAAGGAAAAGCCCTTAGACTGCTATCAGCAAGTAAGAGAAGCTATGCAAAGGGTGGGCGAACAGGAGGCAGATAGCTCATTGTGGGTAAGAGAGGATGAGGACAGACTCAGGCAGAGTATAGGAGAAGCAATAGATGAGGAGATACACAAATTAGAAGAACAGTTAAAAGAAACAGAAGAGCGGCTTAGACAGCAGAAAACAGGAAGAAGCAGACAGTCAGCTGTGAGGGATCTACCCATTAAAAAGGGAACAAAAGAGAGTGCTAGGCGGACAGTTACATTTTGAGGACATGGAAGAAGAAGAGGGAACCCCTTTATGGACCCGGGGTGAGGGGGAAAGGCGCCTGAGAGCAAGGGAGCAACTCCGACAGCCAAAATGGGCAGGGGAATTGCCTATATTAATTAAGGGAACACAAGGCCAATATTTGCCCTGGGCCACACAGGATCTCGATGGGCTGGTCTCTCATTTCCCCGACATCCATTATGGAGAAAATAAATGGGTAAAAATTTTTGAGGAGACATAAAAGCATTATTAGCAAAAATCCTGAGAGGTGCTAAAATGGAAGAACTGCTTACAGCAGCAAACATGAGAGGGGCCGTAGGCACTCCACAGATGGATGGAACTGCGTTTGATCCAAGTCGACCAGCTCTGTGGCGGGCGCTAAGAAATGAGTACCCAGCCCAAGTGGACCCTAAAGCCCTAAAAGGAGAACAGCTGGGGGAAACAGAGAATCCAACTGCTTATATGCAAAGACAATTGAAAAGGTGGAAACAGGAAATGGAAAGAGACCCGGAAGGAGACCCCCTAATGACCACGTTGTTCAGAAACGCTGTGGTGGAGGCCATGCCTCCGGCAGTTAAAAGCAAGCTTGAAGAAGTGGTCGGTTTGAACTCTAAAACACAGAGAGTTCTGTGATCATGTGGCTCATGCAGTAGAGCATTTCAGAAAAAAATGAACAAAAACTTTTTTTTTTGGGCAAGAGAGAGGGCAAGAGAGAGACATGCAAAGAAAACTAGCACAGCTCCAGCTTGAAGAATTAACAAGCAAAGCAAAGAAAAGAACCCAGGCACCAGTTAAAACCAAGGAAAATGAGGAAGCAGAACCTTCAGGGTTGATGGCTCCAGTGAATGTGCCTCCAGTTCCTGCTGTTCAATCAGCTACACCAGCGACTATGCCAAACCCACAGCAACCCCCAATGCCAGTCGTTAACGTGTATACACAAAGACTAAACCCTCAGGGCTGGAACAGACAAAGGGGACAGAGAAGCAGAGGTGTGTGTTGGGGGTCTGGGCAAGCTGGACATATAAAAAAAGATTGCTCTAGCAACCCATGGCAACGGCCTCCCGGGGGAAGAGGGGAGGGGAACTGGGTTCAGCCCTATCGAGATCTGCCACAAGGCCCACTAAACCCATGGGGGGGGCCAAACCATGGGTAATAGGGATGCCCAGAGAATCCTACAGGGGAGGGCCAGCATCCGGTCTTAACAACTGATGCTGATCAAGAACCTATGCTGCAGCTTGATATAGAGGGAAAACGCACTCCTATGATGGTAGACACTGGAGCCAATTACACATGTGTAAGTCCAAATTATGCCTCTCACCTCCCCTTGTCTGGTAAATTCGCAAAGACAGTAGGATTTTTGGGACAGATGCAGCTATGACGGCTCCGGTATGTTTACAAACCCCAAACAAAAGTGTAACATTGCCCATTTTGGTGTCTGAGCAAACTCCTATTAATTTATTAGGGAGAGATGCATTATGTAAGTTGGGACTGCAGATATGGTGTTCACCAGATGGGATATATATAGAACATAGGGGAATTACTAACCAGATGGTGATTAGTAGGCCTAAAGCAAATGTATATTGGATAGGAGAGGTAGAAAGTGAGGTAATGTTAAGTGTTAACAAATGGCAAAAGTACATAGAGGCACAGATCCCAGGTGCACGACGGCCAAGATCCAACCTTCATTGTACAATTCACTATGACACACAGTTAGAAGCTGAATATGAGAAAAAATGGCTAAAAGAAGCTGAGGGTAAAACTGAGCCCAGGAAGATACCATCGATGTCTTAATATGTAATAATAGGTAAACAAGGAGCTACCCCGGATTACAATAAACCATTCCATTTGTATGTAGCAAATAGAACAGATGGATATGCTACAGCGGTGTTAATGCAAGAAACCTGTGGTGGCAAAAAGAAACAACCCATTGCATACTATAGCGCTAAACTGGATAGTGTAGCCCAGGGCTATCCTCCATGTTATCAACAGGGGCTAGCTGCCTTACACTATGCTTATGAAAAAGCATCCACGGTAACTATGGGTTACCCGGTAATCATTTATACACATCACAAAGTAGTGGAAATAATAGAACGAGGGAGATTCGTCTTGACCCAGGCACGTATTCAGTCCTATTCATCTCTTTTCACTTATCCTGATGTAAGTATCAGATGTTGCTCTACAGTGAATCCTGCTGACATGATTCCTTTAGAGTTTGAAGGTAGCCCACATGACTGTGTAGCAGACTCTATAGCTTTCATACGACTCAGACCAGACCTTGAGTCAACACCGCTTGCTGATGCAGATCTCGATTACTTTGTAGATGGTTCATGTTTTAGAGACCATTTGGGCACCCATGCAGGTTACGCAGTGGTTAGAAAAGACCAGGATGAGTTCATAACACTGATTTCACAACATTGCTAGCAGCCATGCTCTGCCCAATTAGCTGAATTGAAAGCTCTCACTACCGCATGTCAGTTAGCAAAACACACCCCATGCCCATGGGGTGTGTCATCTATTTGGGGCGGTTTGGAAACAAAGGGGTTTTAAAAAGAGTGATGGAACACCTATTCAACATGCTGAACAAATTAGACAGTTAATGTCAGCTATGATGCAGCCAAAGCGATTAGCAGTCATCAAATGTCAAGCCCATAAAAAAGGAAATGATTTTGTCATCAAGGGCAATAATGCGGCAGATTTAGAAGCCAAGAAGGCATCAGGTTGTGAGATGGCAGTGTTAGCTCCAATGGTTAGTATAGAACCGCACGTCCAGCTAGAAGACCTCATTCGTATACAGCTCCAGGCCAGTCAGTCAGAAGAAACAGAGTGGCAACATAGGGGTGCTACTAAGGATACAAATGGCATATGGCGTTCACATGAAGGACTTATTATTGCTCCTACAGCACTTCTTACTATTCTCATATCCGATGCACATAATCTAGATCACTGTGCCAAGGGGGAGGTTATAAGAAAAATTAAACAACAAGGTTATTGGTCCCCATATCTACAGGTAACAGTGGATAAATATTTGGCAGAGTGTGAAGTCTGTGCCCACAATAACGTCAGGAAAGGGACTGCAGCACCAATAGGTCATATACGTGTCCCAGAAGGTCCATTCAAACATCTGGTAATAGACTACGTAGACATGGTAAAGAAAGTACAAGGTAAAAGGTATATGTTAGTGGTAGTAGCCAGATTCAGTAGATGGGTGGAAGCAGTGCCATCAGTAGATCAAGCTGCAGGCACAGTAATTAATTTCTTGATAAGGGAGGTAATTCCAAGGTTTGGTATACCGTCAGAAATCAGCTCTGACAACGGTTCAGCATTTGTTCAGAACACGGTGAAGAAAGTGTTGCAGCAACTAAGGATAAAACAAAGGCTGGGATGTGTTTATCATCTGCAATCACGGGGAATGGTGGAAAGAGTTAATGGTACTCTCAAATCTAAACTCAATAAGATTTGTGCTAGCACTAAGCTTAATTGGGTCGATGCCTTACCCCTTGCACTCATGAGCTACCGCATGCAAACTAACAGGATGACGCATCTAACCCCACATGAAATGCTTACGGGTCGACCCATGCCTGTGCCAGGATGGAGAGGGCACTATAAGGGACCCAATTTGGAACAATTACAAATGGAATTGATAGCATATATGCAACAACTAACTGCTATACATAAAGCCATCTACTTACAGGAAAAGAAAAAGGAGCCAAAAGAAGAACCAGTTACTCCGTGTCCAGTGGTACCAGGAGATCAGGTGTATCTAAGAGTGTTCAGAAGAAAATGGAATGAACCCAGAAGGGAAGGACCCTACAAAGTGGTAAGAGCTACGCCAACAGCGGTACAAGTAGAAGGTAGTACTACTTGGTATCATTTAAACCACTGTACTAGAGTAACACCAGAACAGCAAAAAGAAAATAAACAGCAAGCGGGGCCCTCAGAGGACAGTCATGAAAGGACAGAAACAAGCACCGCTGACGGAGAGAGAGGGAGGGAAACAAACCCAGATACAAATGATGGAGGAGGAGGTAAGCCACCATCCACCTCCGTGGATCCAGAGTGTGAAGAGGAAGATCTTGGTAGTGGGCTCAATACTGACTGCGGTGTACCTGATACAGCTGGTCCCCCAGACTCAGGCCCGTCCATTAGCTGCTAATCAAAGTCCAACACACTTAACTCCCCAGCCGTTGATTGGGTTGCCCTTACAAGGCAACAACTAAATGAGGGACGAAAAACATCTAGTACACTTGAGTACAAATGCTTTAATAAGTCTAAAGGCAAATATAGCATGGGAGAATTTCAAGGTAATTGTATGGTGATGTGGCACCTGGACAGTGACTCGTTCCAGCGAACAGATGTCCAGAAGAGATCTATACTTCATGCAACAGTAACAGTACCTGAGGATATGACATTAATACATAGATGCACAAATCAAACATTGGTCTTTCCAATAAAACATCGGTATGATGAACAAATAGTACCTATAGCAGATTTCTTCTGGCTTTGTGGAGGAACACTGTTGAGGGCAACATTACCTAAAGGATGGAAAGGGATTTGTACTAGAGTACAGATGATTCAAGAGATCTCAATAATGGATTGGAATATAGAACAACCCATTAGAAGTAACACAAAAGAGAAGCATAGAGCAAAGAGGGAATATCAGACTGATCCTAAAGTGTACATAGATTCAATAGGACAGCCAAGAGGTATACCTAATGAATTCAAAGCCAGATATGAAGTGAGGTCAGGATTTGAGTCTATTTTAGTATGGATAACCCCCAATAAAAATACAGAATGGATAAATTATATTTACTATAATCAGCAAAGATTTATTAATTATACTGATGATGCATTAGCTGCCTTAGGAGAGCAATTAGATGCAACAAGCAAAATGACATGGCAAAACGGGCAAGCACTAAATTGGTTATTAGCTGAAAAAGGAGGTGTGTGTATTTTGTTTGGGGATCAATGTTGTACTTATGTCCCTAATAATACTGCACCAGAAGGAACATTTACTGAAGCCATGAACAAACTAAAAAATCTCAGACAAGAAGTGACTGAAAACGCGGACAGAGATGCCAATGCATGGGACTGGTTTGAACTAAACTTAGGAAAATGGGGAGCTTGGTTAACTAAAGTGGGAATAATGATTGGCGTAGTTGTAGTTGTTGGAGGGCTGTTGGTTTGTTGTGTCCTACCTACTTTTAGAACTCTAGTGGCCAATGCGGCTGCTCAACAGATGATGGTGATACAGAAAGTACCAAAAAAGGACCCATGGGACATTTGGCGAGATATAATGGATATTACACAAAAAACAGAACCACCCAATTCCTCAAGTGAGGATGAAGAAGATGAATGATGAGCCATGCCCTGGGTGTAAGTGCTAGCCTAACCTCTCCCCACAGGTAACTCTCCACAACACGTAAAGTGTTTAAGTTGAAGACCTCTCAGCACGCCAGGATACGGCTACTGCATATAAAGAGACTGTATGTATAATGGGTGTGTTTGTTATAGTATAAAGATAATTGATTGGTGTATAATCTACATAACGGGCAAGCGCAGAACCTATTGCACGCTCATGCTTCTAAAACCCTGTTTGATGGTTAGGGAGACGAGATCTTTTACTCCTTCCTAGTCAAGTGGGGAGGGAGATGTTTGGTCCCGATTCTCCACAAGAGAGTGATTCCAGAATTTAGTCATTGATAAAAAGGTTGGGTGATCTACTTAGGTCACTGGAGAGGGGTAATTGAAAGTACTGGATTGTGGGATTGCTCTCTTCAAGAAGGTAATGAAAGTGAGACATAATAAGTCTCAGAGGGGGGAAATATATAGAAATATTGTAACCATAAAATGTTAACCACGAAATGTGTACTCATATTTGATAACATGTAATCCTCAATGTTGTAGATGTATGCAACCGGTATAGTGCACAAGGTGACACGGAGGCCTGAAAGTGATCTTTATGACCCTACATAGGCATCAGTATCCTAGGCCTGAACGTGATCTATATGACCTTACATAGGCATTGGTATCCTGCTAAGTGGGGAGAGCAGGAACAAGCTGTAAATTTAGTGAGAAAGGCTGCCTTAAACACTAACATAAGCACATATGGGAACGTGGGGTCTTGTGAAAAACTGGATGTGGAAGTTTTTGTTCATGTAAATGTATATAAGAATGGCCCTCTGAAGAGTTGCTGATGCTAACATAACGTTTCATATAGGACCATACTGGGACATTGCTCAAACGTTTCCTAAAGGGATAAAGGTTTCTCTAATATGTTCGGTGTATAACGGTACATCACTCCATTCATGTTTCCTTCGATGACGTGTAATTTTGTCTGACGTTCTAGTTTTCTGATTTGTCTAAATGCTTTTAGATGCTAAATGCTTCTTTTTTTAGCAGAGGAATAGTGTAGGACTGGAGATGATTGCAGTGCAGTTCATTGCTTGCTTGTTTGAAAATAATCTATTTTGACCACAAACAATTCTAATAGCTGTCCTGTCAATGCTAGTCCCTGTAGGCGAAGAGGTATTTGTAAATAGACTTCACTGTCATATCTAGCACCTGTAATGAACTTTGAAGAATGCAGCACATTCAGGTGTATCCTAGTCCTCCAATGCTGGAAATCGGCATTTGACTGTTGATCAGCTCCAGCGATAAATGACCGTCAGGTAGGGGACCAAATCCTGGAGTTCTTAAAAGTTCACTAAAGGGAACATAAATAACATTTCATATGGGATCATACTGGGAAGTTGCTTAAACATTTACTAACGCTGACATAAATAATGTTTCACACTGGAACATACTGGGACATTGCTCAAACATTCCCTAAAGTGAACATGCATAACGTTTCAAATGGTACCATACTGGGACATTGCTCAAACGTTCCCTAAAGGGAACATGAATAACATTTCATACGGGACCATACTAGGTGGGAAATATGATCCCTCTTTTTAGTCCCTGTTAAAAAATCCAGCTGCTGCATTTTGCACAAGCTGCATGTTTGATAACCTGTGGGAAAAAGTCACTGAACTGACTTTACGTTCAGACACACAATTGCTTATGTTGTCTTGCTTGAAAAGTGACTCTTCTGAAATTCAAGTACCTTGAAACACTCTAAGCAGCATTTACAGTGCTTATAGTGTATGTATGTGAGCATATAGGGATTTTTTTGAGAAAAGTGTGTGCTGGAGCAAATTTGCTGAATACTTGCTTACTACACTCCATTTACTCCATTTTGATATCTATGATTTTTTTTCTGATTTTATTATCAAATTTGTCATTTTATTATAAACAGTGATGTTTGATTTCATTTGACATCCTAAGATTTGAACAAGTCATTTAACATTAAGACAAGCACCTGAATATCTTCTCTTGCGTGAAAACTAACTCTCCTGAAATCCTAGAAGCTTGAAACACTCAAAGCAGCGTTTTCAGTGTAGAAAGCAAATACGTATGTGAGCATATAGTGATTTGTTGGGAAAACATTGCATTGGTACATATTTGATGAATACTAGCTTTCGACAAATCGTTTTTGATATATTAGATTTTTTTCACTTTCTTATCAGAATTTGCATTTTATGTGATGTTTGCTAATATTTGACATCATAATGTGAAAAAGGTCAATGAACAGTTAGACACACAATTGCTTATGTTCTCTTGCTTGCCTCTTCTATTTCAGGAAGATGGTGCTGCTAAGGAAGGCTGCCTACGTTAGTTCTTGCAACCCACACTGCAACTTTTGTGTATTATACCTTGTTTTTTATCTTGTTTTTTGCACTATTATTGAGCTAACCCACGGACACATAACATACGACCGACAAACTTTAATCAACATTGGAATAGACCTTACTCACCACTATAATTCCCGTTTTCATCCTGACCCTGACTGGCCTCTGGAGATCACTCTGAGCTAGGTAAACAATGGACTTACTCTCCTGAGACGGCGGTGACGACGACGAGGAAAAAGAGCCTGCGTGAGGAACCGGGTATGAGCCAGGACATACACTGCGTTCCACATTATTATGCAAATGTAATTTTTCTCTCTTTTTCCTAAATAATCTATAAAAATGATAGTTCTCATAATTTTCAAGTCATCAAGCATTAGAGTATAACTCGACTGTTTTCGAACGAACCTCCAAATCATAACGGTTTTTTTAAAAAAAATCAAAATCTTAAAATGCACTGTTCCACATTATTAC
>CM040480.1:11134388-11171877 GCA_022758105.1 Pangasianodon gigas
GTGGAACATCCATTCTTAAGTAGTTTTCCCTTTAATTGGACTCACCTGCAAACTAATTGGCACAGGTGTCTGAGATTGATTGGAGTGATTGGAAGAGCCCTGACACACATTCCCATCCATGTGTTTAAACTGACAGACAAAAAAATGACCTTTATGACCTTTAAACACAATTTGCATAATAATGTGGAACGCAGTGTACTCCACACCAATGCCCAGCATACTGTTAACCATTGTCCAGTCCACTGACAACAAACTGGATGACCTTAGAGCCCAGTTCCAGTGAGACTTCAGGGACTGCAACACTCTCTGCCTCACCGAGACATGGCTCACACCAACCATTCCGGACCACACTGTACAGCTGCCTGGGTTCTCCCTTCACCGCATGGACAGGACGGAGAACTCGGGAAAAATCTGGGGTGGTGGAGTGTGTGTTATGATCAACAACAAATGGTGCAGCGTAGGAAGCACCCATTGTCTTATGGAATTATGCACACCGGACATGGAATACCTCGCCATCAAATGCCGTCCCTTTTATTTACCCCAGGAATTCACCTGCGCCATCATTGTGACTGTTTATATTCCACCTCAGGCACACACAGACACTGCTTTATGGACATTGCACAGGGATATTGGACTACTTCAAACACTGCACCCAGACGCAGCGCTGGTGATTACCGGTGACTTTAACAAGGCTAACTTGAAAAAAGTCATGCCGGATTTCTATCAGCACATAACCTGCAGTACATGGGGAGAAAGGACGCTGGATCACTTTTACACACAACACAGGAACAGCTATAAGGCAATAAAAACACCACCACTTGGTAAGTCAGACCACGCCACCATTTTACTGCTCCCAAAATATAAACAAAGGCTGCGGAGGGAAGATCCAGTGACCAATCACAAGCCACGCTACAAGACGTGCTGCAGGACACAGACTGGGAGATGTTCCGGCGCAGCTCTGATGACGTCAGCAAGTTTACAGTGGCGGTGCTCGGTTATACAGAGTTTCTGATAGGAGAGACTATTCCCACACGCTCTGTAAAGGTTTTTCCCAATCAGAAGCCATGGGTAGACCAATCCGTGCATAAGGCACTGAATGCACGCACAGCTGCCTACAACGCAGGGCTGCAGACCGGCAACATGGATGAATACAAAGCAGCTTCCTACAACCTGAGAAAAACAGTGAGAGAAGCCAAAATACAGAGAGAAGATCGAGACCAGGCAGATTCCAGGCATTTGTGGCAGAGCCTGCAAACTGTTACAGACTACAAAACCAAGCTCCCCAGCATTAATAATGCCAGTGCCTCCCTAGCCAACCAACTGAACATCTTCTACTCATGGTTCGAGGTTACCAGCACAGACCAGGAAAACTGTGAGTATGAACCATTAGGTCTAGCTGGAGAAGAGGAAAGACTGGTCATTTCAGAAATGGATGTGCGGAAGATGCTACACAAAGTTAACACTAGGAAAGCATGCGGTCCAGACAACATCCCTGGACATGTGCTAAAAGTCTGTGCTAACCAACTAGCACCAGTCTTTACCACCATTTTTAACCTCTCCCTCAGCCAGAGTGTTGTCCCCACTTGTTTCAAGTCCTCCACCATCATTCCTGTCCCCAAAATTGCCCGTCCTGCCTCCCTGAATGACTACCATCCTGGAGCACTCACTTCTATAGTGATGAAGTGCTTTGAAACACTGGTTAGAAACTACATCTGCTCCCTCCTCCCCAGCTGCCTAGACCCATTACAGTTTGCATACCCTGTCTGCCCTCTCTCACCTGGACCAGAGGAAAGGGAACTATGTGCGAATGCTGTTTGTGGCTTACAGCTCCGCCTTTAACACCATCGTCCCCTCACACCTCTGCAAAAAGCTCCAGGATCTGGGACTAAACTCCTCCATCTGCCACTGGATCCTGGACTTCCTGACCGGACGTGCCCAGGTGGTCAGGATGGGAAACCACACCTCCTCCACGCTCACCCTCAGCACTGGAGCTCCTCAGGGCTGCGTCTTCAGCCCCCTGCTGTAATCCCTCTACACCAGTGACTGCACGGCCACACACAGCTCCAACAGGCTGGTGAAGTTCGTCGACGACACAGTGGTTGTAGGCGTCATCACTAACAATGACGAGAAGGAAGGAACTTACTTGGAGGAAGTGAATATCCTCTCCACATGGTGTTGGAATAACAATCTCTCCCTGAATGTCACCAAGACTAAGGAAATGATTACTGTTGAGAGGGTGAGCAGCTTCAAATACCTTGGGGTCCACCTCACAGAAGACCTGTCATGGACTACACACACATACAGCTTGGCGACAAGAGCGCACCAGCATCTCTACCATCTCCGACGTCTGGCCAGGTTCAAGGACTCTCACAGGGTGCTGAAGGCTTTCTACACTGGGGCTGTGGAGAGTCTTCTCACCGGAAACATCAGCACCTGGTTCGGAGGCACCATGGCCAAGGCCCGGAATGTACTGTCCAGAATGCTGAGGGCAGCAGAGAAGACCATCAGGACTTCTCTCCCCTGCATCACATACATCTACAACCAGCGATGCAAGACCAGGGCCAGGAGGATTGTAAAAGAATCTCATCACCCCGGAAACAGTCTCTTCTCAGTGCTCCCATCAGGGAAGCGCTACCAGATCCTGAGGACCAACACAGAGAGACTCAGGAGGAGTTTCTACCCTCAGGCAATCCGGCTACTGAATGAAGACACTTGATAGTCTGCATATTAACTACCTCACACACAGACACACATACACAAACGGTTGCACTACGGACAAACAAAAACTCTTGCATCTTTTGCACACTACGTTCTCAAAAAGCTGCTAAGATTCCTTTTTTCAAGCTTCTAAACACATTTTTACATATTTTTACATATTACATCGATATTTTGTCTAATAGAGTCTATTCTATTCTATTTTATTTTTCTATTTTATTCATTATATTCTTTTTATTAAATTCGGCTTTTATTATATTCTGTTTTATTGTTGCACTGTGGGACAAGGCACTAAGGAAAAACATTTCACTACATTAATACATCACATGTATGTAATGTATGTAACAAATAAAGAACCTTGAACCTTGAACCTTGCTTTAAAAGTGACTCTCCTGAAATCCTAGTGGCCAACCCATCACAGGGCACAATTGCACACAGGTTACGTGTCTTTGGACTGGGGAAGGAAACCGGAGAAAGCCCACGAAGCACAGAGTATGCAAGCTCCATGCACGCAGGGTGGAGGCAGGATTCGAATCCTGGAGGTGCGAGGCAAAAGTGTTAACCACTAAGCCACTGTGCACCCGTGCCTCCATGCATGTTTCATATCATTTTTCCATCGTAACAGTGTGAATAACTTCTATTACAGTTTTTCTCGATTGCTAAAACACTATAACCAGGCTTTTGAACTAAAATTTCAAAACCAAAACGCCATTTATCAAAAAGCACACCCAATTCCCTAAACTCTAAACACTACTCCCCTGTTTTGACACATGAGTCAGATTTGTTGAGCTGTCACTGCAGAACTCTACGCACAAATCCCTTAATTTCTTATTGCGTACACCATGTGGTCATTTTGAAAGCACTAGCATTCAATACTGTTCACTCAAGTCAGCACAGCTTGAGCTCAATTAGCACACAATTCCCCAGGTGAAAACACTGAGAGTCAAAATTGAACACACATCAATCAGATCCTTAAGTAGATAGATAAAAGGGCCCGAATCAGTTCATTGAGTTTTGGAACAATGGATCCACAGAGAAATGAAGGAATAGGTCGAGGAGGGAGAGGAGGAGGAGGAGGAGGTGGAGAAGGAGGACGAGAACAAGGAAGGGGAAGGGCAAGGGCAATGAGACAAGCAGTCTCGGATGAAATTCGAGCCACTTTAGTTGACCATGTCCTTGTCCATAGTATGACTATGAGAGAGGCTGGGCAACGAGTACAGCCAAATTTGAATCGCTTCACCGTCGCCTCCATCATTAGAACCTTCAGGGAGGAAAACAGGTAGGTGTACTTACAGTAAGACTGCTCTGTACAGTAACTTTTGAGTGCTGTACTCTGTGCTGTGACAACACATACACTGTTGCACTATGCTACTGTAATAAAGAAATGCATCAAATTGCCTCGCATACAGATAGAGTTTCAGTATGTTTCCATTTTTTCCTGTAAAAAGGATGTGTGACAGTTACAGTAATGAGTGCTTCTATTTTTGTAGGACACAGAGACGACCACCTGGTGGAGGCAGGCTAAGGCTTTTGTCGGAGGAGCAAGAGAGGGAGCTTGTAAACATGGTCATTGCCAATAATGTAATCCGCCTGCGAGAGATTCAAAGGAGAGTGATTGAGGATAATCATCATTTTCAAGGGATAAATGCCATCAGCCTCTCCACAATTGATCGCATCCTCCGAAAGCACCGGTTCCAGATGAAACAGGTGTACCGCGTCCCTTTCGAACGAAACTCTGACAGAGTGAAAGACCAAGAGTGGAATATGTTCAGGTATGAGTTTTGATATCGTATGAAGTATTGTGTACCATCACAGTATAGCAGTTTATGCTGCCATTTGTGCCCTCTTGAACTGTGCTTCAGAGTAGTGATTTACTCTACTGTGTTTCATGTGTTTTGCAGAGAATCTTTGAGATTGAAGGCCGGCCTGTTCCCCATGAAATTATCTTTGTGGATGAGGCTGTTTTCAACCTGACCAAAAGAAGGAGAAGGGGGAGGAACATAATTGGCCATCGGGCTATTGTGAATGTCCCTGGTCAGCGCGGAGGGAATGTCACTATGTGCGCAGCCATCAGCCAACGAGGGGTACTCCACCGCCATGCCATTCTAGGACCCTATAACACTATGCTCCTCCTTGCTTTCCTTGACGGTCTAAGAGAGCATATGTTCCAGCTGGACCACAGGGAACCAGCACAGCCAGAGCAGCCTCACTATGTTGTTGTTTGGGATAATGTCAGCTTCCATCGCGCTGCTCTGGTTCGTGACTGGTTTACCAATAACCCGAGGTTTTCAAACATCTTTCTGCCTGCATACTCTCCCTTTCTAAACCCAATAGAGGAGTTTTTTTCGGCATGGCGGTGGAAAGTGTATGACCGAGAACCTTATATCCGTGTTCACCTCCTCCAGGCCATGGAAGAAGCCTGCCTAGACATATCAGTAGATGCGTGCCAGGGGTGGATCAGGCATGCAAGAGGATTTTACCCCCGCTGCCTGGCTAGGCCCAATATAGCCTGTGATGTGGACGAGATTCTCTGGCCTGACCAAGACCAAAGACGGGATGCTGAGGCGGAATAATTTATTTATTTATTTATTTATTTTTGTGTGTGTTGTACTGTGTAGTACATGAATGAATAAAAATGTGCCAATGTATACATTGGTTGTATCTTTTGTGTTCATCATGTGAAAAGGTTTTTGAGGGGGGGAACCACAAGCAACATAACTTACCAGTTTTGGAAATATTGTTTTGAATTTATTGCACCAGTGTGTAAGACTATGTTGTAGTGTGTGTGTTTTTGAGGGTTTTGGTTTTTCAGCAAAAGCGAATGGTTTTGGGTGTAGAGCTTCATTTTGACCTGAAAATAGGATGTTCAGCAAATGCTGAAGGGTATCTACCTGGCCTGACCTTCCTTGATACTGCACATGGCATCAGCTCAGAAACTCCCATTCAGTCTACAGGAGAAATGGATGTTGCAGGGGACTCACTATAAGAGTATGGTCTCAGCTTTCCCCCCTTTTCATTCTTCTGTGATTTCGTTTGTAGTGATGATCGCATGAGAAATGATCATAGTTTTAACATGAATATGCATATTGCTGCGCCATCCAAAGGTGAGAGACTCCTATCAAAAGCAATTAGAGCTCCTGTTACAGTTCACAAAACAGAAATAGACAATGCCACACAAAAGGATAAAACTAACAAAGCAAGTAACAACCTCAGCAGAGAATGCCCAATCCATAGAAAGCCACATCCCCACAGAAAGTGTCGAGGTTTCAGAGAAAGGACCCTGGAGGAACAGAAAGCCTACCTCTGAGAGAAATCCACTCTTCAACCACACACCAGGCAAAGGATGGTAAGGCACTAATCCAGTGTTCTGAATGTAATAGTGACAAGCATATAGATATACTTCACAAAAAGCAGATATCAAACGAGCAAGAAGAGTTGCCTCCTTCCCCAGTTGCCACATCCACCTTCACAGAAGTGTGTGGAGATCTCAATAGCAGGAAGTCCTCCACGAAGATCTGCCTGGCAAATGTGTACCCAAAAGGTGAACCACAGAACAAACAAAATGTTTTGTCATCCTAGATGACAAGAGTAACAGGTCTCTGGTAAGATCAGCCTTCTCTGAGATGTTTAATGAAGCAGACAATACATCACCTTATACACTTAGAATGTGTGCAAGTGTTTCAGAGGCTGTAGGGTGTAGAACTGGAGGTTTCATGGTGGAGTCTTTTGAAAAGACATGTTTTGCTCTTCCAACACTTATTGAATGCAACCTCCTCCCAAACAACAGAGCAGAGATTCCTACTCCAGAAGCAGCACAATACCACAATCGCTTAAGATCTGTAGCCTCCAAGATTCTATGTCTAGATCCCAAAGCTGAAATTCTGCTTCTTCTCGGAAGAGACCTCATCCAGGCACACAAGGTGCTGGAACAACGCAACGGATCACAACATGCTCCCTTTGCACAATTTGGCCCTTGGGTAGGTGGTAGTTGGAGATGTATGCCTTAACGGCACTCACAAGCCTTCATTAGTTAATGTTTTCAGAACACACATTTTATGAAATGGGGATCCCAACCACATGAGTCCATGTCCAAACAGTATCCATGTGAAGGACTGTTTCAACCATCATAGTCAGCCTCAGAGTTCCTCTGCCCTGAAGCTTAAACAGAGAGGCTTGCCTATATATAGTGAATGTCCAATAGGCAAATCTGTCTTCTGCTACACAAAGAATGATGACAAACCAGCTCCCGCTATGGATGACCTTGCATTCCTGAAGATTATGGAAATGGAGCTCTATCTGGATGAGTCAAACAGCTGGGTTGCCCCATTTCTGTTCCATAGCCCATGGCAACACCTCCCTAATAACAAGGTTCAAGCAAGCAATTGGCTCACAAGCTGAAAAAACATCCGGAGGTGAAGGAGAACTTTGTGGATATCATGCATAAGATAGTTGAGAATGAGCATGCAGAGTTGGCACCACAATTACAGAATGATGAGTGCTGTTACTTGCCAATGTTCGGGGTGTACCATCCAAAGAAGCCTGGCCAGATAAGGGTAGTATTTGATTCTAGTGCTCGACATCATGGTGTATCATTAAATGATGTCCTCCTTACCAACCCTAACATAAACAATAACCTCCTGGGGATTCTACTGCGGTTCAGGAAAGAATGAGTGGCAGTGATGGCTGATATCCAACAAATGTTCCATTCCTTTTTGTCACAAAAGATCATCATAACTTTCTATGCTTCCATGACAATAACGATTTAAATGGCAAAGAACTGGAGTCATCATCAAGTGTGATTGCAATGTAGTGGATATAAGACCTAAGGCTTGTGCAGTATCATTAGCCAATTTCTCAACTTCACAAGATAATATACAGATTTGATGAAGACTAACCATGACTCTGTAATTAGGAATGAGAGCAGCTAGAAATCTACTCCAATATATTTGACTACAGGTAAGATACTCAAAACACGGGTTCGGGTCATTTGATGATGCAAGTGATATGCGAAGGGGATCTCTCTTATTGTTAAAGTCAGTATGGATTTGGTAACCCACAGGACACTTTTCCCCATCAACATCAAAAGTAAATGTAGCAAAATTATATGAGGGACAGCAACAGGTTTCCCTGTTACTGTGGACATAATATACATCGATCAGCCATAACATTAAAACCACCTGCCTAATATTTTGTAGGTTCCCTTTGTGCCACCAAAACAGCTCTGACCCATCAAGGCATGGACTCTACAAGACCTCTGGAGGTGTGCTGCGCTATCTGGCACCAAGACGTTAGCAGCAGATCCTTTAAGTCCTGTAAGATGCGAGGTGGGGCCTCCATGGAATGGACTTGTTTGTCCAGCACATCCCACAGATGCTCGATCAGATTGAGATCTAGGGAATTTGGGGGCCAAGTCAACACCTTGAACTCTTTGTCATGTTCCTCAAACCACTCCTGAACAATTTTTGCAGTGTGGCAGGGCACATTGTCCTGCTGAAAGAGGCCACTGCCATTAGGGAATACCATTGCCATGAAGGGGTGTACTTGGTCTGCAACAATGTTTAGGTAGGTGGTACATGTCAGGACCAAGGTTTCCCAGCAGAACATTGCCCAGAGCATCACACTGCCTCCGCCAGCTTGTCTTCTTCCCATAGTGCATCCTAGTGCCATCTCTTCCCCAGGTAAGCAACGCACACGCACCTACATGATGTAAAAGAAAATGTGATTCATCAGACCAGGCCATGTTCTTCCATTGCTCCAAGGTCCAGTTCTGATGCTCATGTGTCAGCATGGGGTCAGCATGGGCACTCTGACCGTTTTGCAGCTACGCAGTCCCATACACAGCAAGCTGTGATGCACTGCATTTTCTGACACCTTTGTATCATACCCAGCATTAACTTTTTCAGCAATTTGTGCTACAGTAGCTCTTCTATGGGATTGGACCAGATGGACCTGAACTTCGCTCCCCACACGCATCATTCGGACTTCTCTCCCCACACGCATCATTGAGCTTTGGGAACCCATGACCCTGTCGCCCTGACCCAGACGTCTAGCCATAACACTGTGGCCCTTGTCAAAGTCACTCAGATCCTTATACGTGCCAATTTTTCCTGCTTACAGCACATCAACTTCGAGAACTGACTCATTTGCTGCCTAATATATCCCACCCCTTGACAGATGCCACTGTAAGATAATCAATGTTATTCACGGCACCTGTCAGTGGTTTTAACGTTATGGATGATTGGTGTAAGATCAGGGTCTTATGATAAATCACTGAGTATTGACCAATTGAACTTAGCAGGTAATTCACTATAAGCGGTGCTTTCCCACAGCCAGTAAGTACCTGAAGGGGCCGAAACATGACAGAATTCATTATTTGATAGCCAGTTTATCCAGGGACCAGGTTTGGAGATACAATCAGCTATTGACTGGGCTGTGAACATTGTCTGGCTTTGAGAAAAATGAGAAACACCTTTTAAATGGTATTTGTTAAGTTCAATGGTGAAGCTACATAATGCCTTAGAAATTTCACCAACAGATCCGCTTGGATGATTTTCTACACACCATGGAAATCTAGATGGAGTCTCAGTAACACTGCGAGAAGGGAGGTATGTCTGATTACAGTGTGATAAACCTAAAGATCAACACTGAGTTGTAACTGCTCATGTAACATTGTGAAATGTATTGCCAATAAATGAAACACATCTGTATGTAGCAAAGCACATGTGTCACAGACTGAGATGGCATGTCCTGCCAACGCGATGCCAGTAGAGACACTCAATCGATGAGGGATTCAATCCTCAAAGCCTGGGAACAGAGTGTTCTGAGTTACTGTAAACAAAGCCTGGAAAGTGTTTCCCTTATCAGCATTAGACCCTGACACAGAACTGATTGAACGATGATACCTTAACATCATCAAAAGGATAAATCTGAGTGGAAGTGTCCGAAATCTCAATCTCCCCATTATATATTTTGAGAATTTCCCACCACTTTACTAAGATAATCAGTACCTGTAAACCCAGTACCTGAATAGTAACCAAAATAAATAACGTCTTGCTGAAGTTCCCTTAGAATAATCTTGACCTTAATTTGAGAACTTAACTGATATGTTTCTAATTCTTGGATTTTGACCTTAGGAGTTGGATGAGTGGTTATAGCACTGACTGAGCAAGTAATAGCTTTTACCCACTTTACCCACACTATAGGAGAACTAGACTTCTTGATGTATCTAAATAAATAAGCCTGAGGCCAAGTGGCCACATATGTATTGTTGTATAATGTGAAACCAGTGACTGTGACTATCTTGTGACTGTCGTGTGTTGTGGTGCCAATTAGGAGCAAGTGGAATCCCGATGGATACAATACTAGTATTGTATCCATCGGGTTTCCACTTGCTCCTAATTGGCGCCACGACACACATCAACGCTGTCTGCCGCTGAAGCAAGACCCATCCCTCCTCACCATCACCACAACATGAAACACTGATTCTATACATCAATTAACACCTTCAGGCAGTATTAGATTACAAGATAGTCACAGTCACTGGTTTCACATTATACAACAATACATATGTGGCCACTAGGCCTCAGGCTTATTAGACACTTGGTTCTCTCGTAGCATATGCACCAACTCCAAATATGCCTCACTTGGTTTTTCCCTCAAAACACACACACACACTTGAAATTTAGCTCAGGCACAACCCGTTTCTCTGGATAATCTTTGAGATGTTTCTACACTTTGATTGGAGTCCATCTGTGGCAAATTCAATTGATTGGACATGATTTGGAAAGGCACACACCTGTCTATATGAGGTCTAACAGCTGAAAATGCATATCAGAGCAAAAACCAAGCCATGAGATCAAAGGAATTGCCTGCAGAGCTCAGAAACAGGATTGTGTCAAGGCACAGATCTGGGGATTCTGCATTGAAGGTTCCCAAGAGCACAAGCTCATGTGTCTTCCACTGAGCATGGAGTGTAGACTGATGTGGAAAAAAATAATTTAAAGCATTTTCGCTTAACGCTGCAACATAACAAAATGTGAAAAAATGAAGGGGTCTAAATACTTTCTGAAGGCACTGTAGGTTTTTTCCCTTTTCTAGAAAAAGTTAAAAGTTTTTTTTAAATCACTCCAAAACTTTTATTGAAAACAAGACACATATATGGGCTTTGACCAGATGTTTTAGGTTCAAATGTTGTTTACATTACCACTGTGAAGGGCTACCATCTCTCCCTGCCTAACTATGGTTAGTCCACTGAGAGGAGTAGGGAGCACTACTTGCATGTTGGACCGAATACTGCCCAAAACAACTGGCAATGACACTCCACTCTAGTGTAATTAATAAAGGGAAAAAAATCCTTGACCAGTGATTTTGCCATTTGCATGGCTGTCCCTGCTTTGGTTGGATAGCCTTCAACTCAATGTGAAAACTTATCAACCACCACCAACATATCCCATTTACCTTGACACAAGGGAAGGGAAGGTCAACCTGCAAATGCCTGGGTGTGAGCTGCAGGAGTTGGCACCCCAGCTGCTTTGTTGCTAGCCTGGCACAGAACACAGCCATCACACAATGCACATCAAATTCATATACGCAGAATTTAGGGAATGTTGAAGAAAATCAGTGAACCATAATCTGAACACCCACATATCCTAGTCTGTGGATTTGATGGTCTAAATATGGCAACAATGCCTCAGGAGCTACATATTTTCCCCTTTTGTCTATGCGCCAGCAGAATCTAGACTCGCACCTTTATCTACCCAGGACCATACTTCTAACATGGGGAGCATTAGCATACATGTCCATCAGGAAGTCCAAATCTTCTGTGTCTGTCTTTACTGCAACAGAGTCTGAGGTTTTGATGGCTGAGATCGTTACAGAAGGAAGACTGCATGCATCTTTGGCTGCAGCATCAGCCATAGCGTTACCTCGAGCTTCAGCAGTGTCAGGGGAGCAATGAGCCTTAATCTTAACCACAGAAAAAAAACGTGTTGGACATTGACACACTGACGAGGTCAGACACAAACAAGGCATATTGAATGGGCATGCCTGCAGCTGCCAAAAAGGCACATTACCAGCAAATACTTCCAAAATCACCTACAACACCAAAGACATATTGTGAATCCATGTAAATCGTAGCAGTACAACCACTAGCTAGATTGCAGGCACTAGTTAAAGCCACAAGTACAGCAACTTGGGCTGAGAGATGATCAGAGAGACAACCCTGAACTATCATTGTGTGTGATGAGCAAACAGACCATTCAGCACATCTGCATCCGTTCAGTACTTGGGCTGAACCATCTGTAAACAAAATCATGTCTGGATTTTCCAGAGGAATCTCAGAACAGCTCAAAGGCAGTGAGTGTGAAAACATCACACAGTCACATTCAATACATTCATCTTGTGTATCAGACAGACATTACAGTCATCATTAACAATGACGGGTTGGTGATCTTGGCCCTTTGCAGGGTAATGTTGGGTGAGAGCATCGAGCCAATTGCCCCATCTCTGGGCAGTCACTGTGATCACACGAGCTGAGGACAACAGAGAGAGAACAGCATGTGGACAATGTACAGTGAGCTGTTGTGTTAGCACTACTGGAGCACAAGCAGTAACAGCTAAATAAGTCACTCAAAATCCTTCTGCATGAGTAATTGTGAAATAACACCGATGCCTAAAATAGAAAGGCTGTTAATCCGTGCTTCCATAAGAGAGATGGCAATTGACTTATGACCAAAACACAAACAAACAGGTTGAGTTCTGTAGGTGTTAGAATTTTCCCCAGTCACACCAGAAATGACAGTGCTAGTTCTAGTTAGATGAAAACCAAAATTTCTAGCCATCTCATTTGGAATTATTGATACTTGTACACCAGTGCCAATCAAAAAACAGCATTTATGATCATTCACAGTGATTATCACATACAATCTTTTATCCCGCTCATGCATATTGGCTGCAAATAGGCTCTCACAGCAGACAAAATAAAAAAAAAATTCTAAAAAGAATGTGCAGCAGGAGGGGGGAGGGAGGCGGAGGCAAAGCATGTGAGTGTTGGGAGGTGCATTTGTAACACTTTCCTGGGTTGGGTCGGAAATGAGGAGACGGGAGGCAGGCTTGGGACAACTCAAAAGGGGCTCTTTATTTCCATTGTCGTGGCAAATACTTCTGCAAATCAGAATAAGAAAATTAATTACAAGGGGTTCTGGATGCCAAAAATCAATAGACTTTATTGAATCAAACAACAAAGCCGAGATGTTCTGCAGAACATCCGAAGTACACAGTTGTGGCTTATGCTTTTATACAGTTCTAAAACAGTGATCTCATTAGGTGGAATTTTCCCTTTTGTTTCTTTTAATCACACACCTGCTTCCCCCCACAATTATTTCACTGTCCCTTTGTCTTAGCTTTAACTGTGGCAAAGGTCAGTCAGTTTACTTTTAAAAAATGTTAACATTTCTTCACACCCTTAACAATGCACTATAAGAAATCACAAACGTCAAACTTTTGAAAAAGATACAAACTTCAGGTACTCTGGTAGAGAAAAACACTTTCCCATGAGAAAGGACAGAACAGGCCCTGGTAGAGGAAGGCACTTTCCCATGAGAAGGGATAGAACAGGCCTGGGCTGAAAAGATACAATGTATGAATGAGAACTATGTGCTTAGTGATTTCCCACAAGCTAGAGTCACATCAGTTTCGTCTTAATTTTCTTGATTCACATACACAATCATTCTTTATAAAATTATTTTTAATTAATTGTTTTCTAAGTAATTAATTAGAACTGATTCAAATACTGATTTACCATAGAGTTACGCTCTCCTCATGATTAAAATACACTTCAGAAGTCTTATGCTGAGGTGATTTGAGGTCATGATTCAACACAATAACTCAGTACAATACAATACTGCTGTATAAATACTGATTGACATAATACTAATTAAGAGTTAACTAATTAATGGAAATACGTCCACACCATCACTATTACTTTCACTTTTCAGCGGTTTTATTTTACTGTGCACATGGCTGTCTGCTGCTCAGCTCTCTCTCATGGCTCTCATCACTCATCAGCAGAGGTGGACAGTAATGAAGTACATTTACTTGAGTACTGTACTTTACTTGAGTATTATTTTTTGTTATTAAACTTGTGACTTTAACTTCACTACATTTGAAAGACAAATATCGTACTTTTCACTCCACTACATTTCTATCAAGGTCCTTGAGTCGAAAGTCGTTACTATGTAGCAGCTTTGAAAATCAGTGGATGGTTTTTTTTCTTCTCTAAAATGTGATTGGTTTTTTGCAGGTGACAGACAGCCTATCAATAATCACTCTTGTAGGGTCACGTGTCGTGAAGTTCAGCGATTTCCCAGCATTTTTTTAACACTGATCAGTTGGCAAAATGGAAGATGGTTCCTCGGCGCAGTGTGCGCAACCATGGCCATACTTAAAAAGTATGTTCCAGTTTTCTGAAAAGGTCAAAGATTCTTTTCGTTTTAAATGTTTGCTTTGTTTGCCTAAAACAAATCAAATCACAGCCTTCAAAAACTCGCCGTCCAACCTGCGAAAGCATATTGGTACCCTTACCTATGCGTAAGCGATGTATCCACAAGGGTACGGCAACTTGGCGGGCAAACCCATAAATCATCTGACCGACCATACTTCATACTGAAACTTTAGCTCTAAAGCACAGACAATTTCAAGCTTTCACAAGAAATTTAAAGTTTACATACCTCAATATGCTTTCGCAACAATGACGTTAGTTAGCATGCAAAAGCGTGAATTCAAATATAAATGAGTTTAAGAGTTAAGTATTAATAAGTTAATATCTTGTAACTTTTATAGTTTTTTTTTTTGTTACCTTGCATAATTACTATAGTTATGTCTAGAGCTGCATGATTAATCATAAAAAAGATCGCGATCTCTCTCTCTCTCTCTCAAAAAAAAAAAAACAGAATTCTTGTGTAATCCTTAATGACCACTTTGTGAGAATAAATATGCTTGAATGCACAGTGGTTCTGTTTAAATTTGGGGAAAAAAGTTTGAATGGTTTTCTTTTGCTTGCGTTAGGTACAGTCCAGCTGAAATGGCCTTTTGGGGGGAATATACTACCACCATGAGCCCAGTTGCGAAGGCGACAAGCATATTACAAGGAGATTCCAACATTCAGACTACTATTACTATCCTCATCACCAAGCTTGAGAAAACAAGAGCATCGCTGAGATTCTGCAAGCCGCTAGTTGATGCCCTCCTAGATGGTTTGAAAAAACGGTTTGGGAACATGATGTCTGATCCCGAGCTAGTTGCTGCAGCCATTATTCATCCAGAGTTCAAAACATCCTGGACCAGTGATGAATCCATCCTCAAACTTGGTAAGAGAAATGTTCTACATGGCCCATTATTTCCTCATTTACTTTTCTTTTTAACTTGCATACAACTTAGTCATGATGAAAAGATGATAAAAAAAATAATGACTAACCTATAATTGTTTCTGATTTAGGCCTCACTTACATCAAGGAACATCTTTCTGATCATGATGAGAGTCTTCAGCCTGCTGACAACTCCTCAAGCACTTCTGATGAAGAGGATTTCTTCTCTAATATCAAGCATACACTCACACAGGAGACATCCAAACGACTGGATGCATACCTAACATGTATAGCTGAAGGTTTGACTATGTTGACATCTTATCCAGCCTTATCCAACCTGTCGCTCAAGCTGACCACAGCAGGTTGGATTATTTTATTTTTTCTGATCAGTCTGTATTTACAGCAGTTTCACTGTCTGCTTGATTCAAATGTGGATGAATGTATAAATGTGTGCACACTGCCAGAGCTGTGTGAGAACACTACCATGCTGCTTTTGTGGGGGTGGGTAGGAGTGTTAAATAAAAAAATGAAGATGATTATGGCTGTCTTTTTTGTCAATTCAGTTGTTTCATTTCTATAGGTTTTGTAACATTCTAAAAGCTCTTTATTCCACAGATACTACAAGCTAGTCAGTGTATTCAGTAGGTTGGTTCAGAGGCATAAGGTATTGTAAGTATTACATACAACAATGCAACAATAATAAAACAATGTGTTGACATAAAAAAGGAAATTTACTTTTGATACTTAAGTACTTTTAAAAGCAAGTACTTCTGTACTTTTACTTAAGTAAAAATCTGTCTTTACAACGTTCACTTGTAATGGAGTAATATTTGACCAGTGGTATCTGTACTTTCACTCAAGTAATGGAGTTGTGTACTTTGTCCACCTCTGCTCATCAGCACTCATCCTGCTGAATGGATCACTCATCAGTGCGTTTGCATTTGCATGTGCGTTTACCACATTAGCAGTTGTTTGCAACAAAGCAGACAGACGCATTTTCACATTCAAGTCTCTCTCATACGCCGCAAGGCTATCAACAAGCTCAAAAAGACTTGCCTTACACCAGTCGGGCTTCAAAATCAGCAACACATTGCGTAAGTAGCTTTTAAACCACCTGCCCATTGACTAACAGAAACGCGGCTTCCAAGATCATCAGAAATGGAACTCATATTGTATCCTCCATACCGCATAAACACCTGAGCATAACGCTGGGTGTATGCCATCAAAGACTTGTTTCTGTCCATGTTGACAATCAACAACTTTACGGCAACAATCAGGACTGTCTTTAAAATCTTAAAATCTTTAAAATCTTTTGCCATGTGAATACTAATTACTAATTACTCAGGACTCATGGCTGATGTTTTATTGTTATTTTTGCCTCCTCATCCTTTTTTGACTTTGCTTTTTTAATCATTATCGGGGCTAACCCAACGGCTGCAGGATCTAAGCCAGGTCATCTGAATCTTCATTAGCGGGTAACGAATTCGGAGATCGTGTCTTTGATCGGCGGTTAAGGCTTTTAAGAAATGGATACATCATCTTTGCTTTAGATAAAGGCAGCGTCTACTTTTTGAGTGGAGATAGCGGTGTGTTTATGTTTAGCACATTCCTGCACCAGCTTAGGGACTAGCTCATCGCTCTCACGCTTTTTCTTGTTCCTCTCTTGTATTAAGAAAGCATGCCACTGCCTGAACACCTGGTCTTTACACTTGATGCTTTTATCCAAAGCAGAAGAACATTCCTCTCTACTTCACTCTGTTTGTTCTGGAATACCAAGCTCTTTACATAACTTAGCCATTTTTTTCCCCTACAATTTATCTAACATTTGCCCTGAGATTATCAGCAAAAAAAGAGCAAGGATGACACAAACTGGTGAGGAAGACTCTCCAACTTCTTGTTAAATACTGAAAAATTTTGCATTATCAGGCTGCTTCTGCCAGCCAGCTAAAGATTTACCTCTAATTTTAAGTTACTTGTATTAGTCTAAAGCTAACAGTTGCTGAATTAAATGTGATTTTGCCTAAATGGTGTTTCTGTCTTAAAACTACGTATATACTTGTGTCTTTCAGTCAATCAAGAATGGATACAGAGAGAATGTATTGAACATAAAATGTTTAAAAATGTTTACAGCATCTTATGTTTTAATCTTGCAGTGAAAGGTATGTCTTAAAGCAGTGTTCCTCATTCCTGCTCCTGGAAAGCCACTTTCCTGCAGAGTTTAGTTCCAACCATGTTCCAAAACACCTGCAACCAGCTGCAACACACCCCTTAAGTTAAGAAAACCCTTAATAATAATTGTAAGGGCTCAGTAAGAGTTTTCTTAAACTAAGGGATTTGTTTTAACTTGACACTGACTGTAATTTCCAAGTAAACCCAAATACCTTAATTTGTTGATTCAGGTGCATTTAATTAAGTAGAGTTGAAACTAACCTCAGTCTGCAGGAAAGGGTCTCAGCAATGGGCTAACTTGCATGAAAGCAACCTGCGTTTTTAAATATTTATTGCTCTAAAAAATATATATTAATTTATATATATATATATATATATATATATATATATATATATATAAATTAAGACTATATATATATATATAGTCAGGTCCGGAAGTATTTGGACAATCACAGAGTTTTTGTGATTTTGCCTTTGTACACCACCACAATGGTTATATATATATATATATATATATATATATATATATATATATATATATATATATATATATATATATATATATATATATATATATAATATACATATATGTGCAAACAGATTCGTGATGTCAGAGGAATCCAGTCTTGCTACAGTAACCTTACTTTTTTCAGATATGGTCAAGATGATGGGTTTTTTTTTTCATAAAAATTGTCCTTATGCCAATACTTAATGTGTTCTCTGTTATTTATCTAGGAATGATGAGGGAGCTTGATGGCAGTGGTCTGTCCAGAGGAAAAAAGAACTGACCGTAGGAGCTACTTCAGCTGTGGAGCATTACGCTTGGCATATTGATGGTAAATATTATTAAAGGGATAGTTAACACAAACATCATTGGTGAGGAATGGAGTGAGTCATTTCAAACTCATGATTTTCTTCAGTGGAAAATAAAAGGAGAAGTT
This sequence comes from Pangasianodon gigas, assembly GCA_022758105.1. Taxonomy (NCBI): domain Eukaryota; kingdom Metazoa; phylum Chordata; class Actinopteri; order Siluriformes; family Pangasiidae; genus Pangasianodon; species Pangasianodon gigas. Next base: position 11,152,576 of record CM040480.1, read on the forward strand.
TTGTAGAATGTGCTTGCTACTCTCATCCATACAATGAAACTGGATGGTGATCAGTTGTTGTCAAAAAAAAAAGCATAAGCATAAAAGCATTATAACAGTAGTCCATATGATTCATGCACTATATTCCAAGTCTTCTGAAGCCATGTGATAGCGTTGTGTGAGGAGCAGATTGTAATTTAAATTAATCACTGAAAATATTGCCTTGAAACTCTGATAAACGTTCACCATTCACCATCATTATTTGGAAAAGAGCAGTCCTCATTTATCTGTACAAACATTCTACTACAGGTAACTAATTTTGTGTTCCACACGCTGAAGAAAGAAAGTCATACAGGTATCAAAACATGAGGATGAGGATGAAATATGATCTATTCCTTTAAAGTTTAAATAGTAGATATTTATTGTGATACTACTGTTGTAATGCTCACATATTTTATAATTCGTTGCAGGAAATGACAAACTGAAATTCTTGGGAATCTGGGTACATCTTGGTATTGATGGGTATATAACCTGTACATATAACAAAATTCATTGCATTTTAATCTCAGAGTTTTAGCCTCTGAGATATAGTCTAATTTGTTACATTGTATCTTTGTCAAAACTATTCTATCATTTAATATTTGTTTTAGTTTTTGTTTTGATAATGCAGTTGCAATGTCTTAATAGATTTTCTAGGAAGATTATTTGGCTTAAGGCTGGCACCTCTAACTTGCAGCAGAGCTTCATTGCAAGCTACGTCTTCGATGCCATTCAGGAACAAAATGGTATGTGTATTTTAAGGCTTACAATGGTCATGATAGGAGAGAGCTTCTCATATTATTATTATTATTATTATTATTGTTAAAAATATTACTCAGATTTATTTATTATAGGTTACCCATGATTCATAAGAGCAGACATAGGAAAGGAAAACCTTATTGTCGGACAGATGTAAGTGGCATTTCACTCCTGGCAGTCTGGTGATCAAGGACGAGATTCTTTCAGAGAGGGCACATCAGTAGATAATCAGACATGTGAGCATTTATTCTAAATCCATGCAGATAAAAGGTAATTTTTGGAACTGGGGCAATAACACTTTTGTTTTATTTTATTTTATTAGCAAGGTGAATGCTTCAACAGCATGCTGAAAAAACATGGATCAAAAAATGGCAGGTACATTTGAGGTGAACTTCTTTATTTGTTTTTGTCTGTGAGTTGGAATATCTAACAAATGTTCACTGATGCTGATTAGTCAAAAGACATTTTTCTTTTTTATTTGCAGCTGCTTTATAAAAATATATTTATTTTTAGGCCATGTTGGAGTCTGGCTTGCTTGATTTGGACAATCCTGTACACTTGTAAGTTAAGACTTGTTGGCAGTCCTCATTTATCTGCTCACATTTAATGAAAAATTAACAAAAGCATGCTGGGCTACAGAAATTGCCTGCAACACACACACCTTCCCATTCTTGAGAGAGAGCTGAACATAGAGCAAAGACTGTGGAACACTCATGACATTCACAAGCAGCAGAATGTTTCAGGTCCGTTTAGGAAACCAGACCTTCTCTTAACTTCCCCACCCCAAGGTATGTATTTTTATCTAAATTAAAATGGATCAGAAAAGCAGTAGCTAACTTTAAAAGAAATTTGCATCTTCCTGCAGGCTTTGCTGATATTCTCTGCAAAGTAGATGACGACCTCCTACAGTATACTGAAAAACTTGTTTGTGGTATAGATGAGACTTTGTTGGTGGCAAACAAAGCAATCAGAACAACATCAGAGGTTTCAAGATACAAACTTCCCATCATCAAGATCAGTGGGTCTTTGGCAGCTTACCTCATGTTGGTGGAGAAATTCACCACAGTCCTTGAAAGAAGAGACATTTCCATACCATCCACATTTGCAGAGGCTACCAAAATATAGCAGCTACTGGCCAATGAGACATGGATTTTGTAGCTGCTTATCAGACAAAGAAAAAGCCATATAAAGATGCCAAATGAATAAAAATGTCAAAACATATATTAAGATGCAAACCACCTTTAATGAAGTGAACAAAGAAATAGAAAAACATAAATTCAAAAGTCTTAACTTTAAAAGCTTTTTGTTTGACAATGAAGGGAACTTAAGTGTGTAATTTTTTCAATGTTAAAATATTTTTTCCTATCCCAGTTTAGAGTCAACAAGAAAACCATTCATAGGCTGACTTCCTCTCAAAATATTGCTCTGTTTGTTTAAGCTTTCCAACCAGACCAACACAGCATAAGTGGGTCAGCCAGTGATGCGCGTTTGGGGTGGACGCCTGTTTGTTCAACAACTGGCAGATGAGGTCTATGTTCTGAAAACCCTGTTGGAAAAGTAATTTTTGAAAATCTATTTCTACTTTATTTTTTTGAAAATCTATTTCTTACCACTATGTAGTTTTTACTACACACTTCAGACCTGTAGTTTGTTTATTTTTTTTCAGGAAACAAGGATTGTTACAATGTTGCATTTTCTCCATGGTTCAGTTTGCTTTCATAAGGCAACATTAAGAAAAAAAAAAAAAAAAAAATTTGTTAATACAAGTCAGATATGAGTACACTGTTCCCTCATTTGTCAGAATGCTTGTAACTCATAGCTTTTGTCTATCCAGGGGGATGGATAACCTTTGCTCCAGATTAACTGGGTTGGGTTGCTTTCTCTCCAGAAGCTAACTGCTCCAGAGTTCACTTGAAATCGAACAGAGACGTCTGGCTGTTTTGGTGTGGATCTGAGTGTGATTGTCATGTTCATATATCCCTAAACAAAGCCAACTAGAGGAGAAAATGCACAAGGTTCTGAAACAAATGCTCTAAATGAGCTAGATGAAATTATGAAACAATAACATTTACATTTACTAATTTAGCAGACTTTTTCCAAAGCGACAATACTCTTACTGCAATCCTGCAAACTCTTACTGCAAACTGCTACATAAAAAAAAACAACATAACCTTCACAAAAAAAATGGACCATAACATGTTCATACTATCATATATACAGTCTTTACGTGTGAGTTTTTCAATTATTATGTTTTCATTAAGTGATCAGAACCAACAGGTAGACACAATGTAATCGGCTATGAGTTATTTAGAAAGAATTGTTGCTTACTGATGTGTGCCTGATGAAGATTACGAGATTAGTAACACTGTTAGTTTTTAATCAGTCAATGGGAATAAGTTAACAGTGTGCAGATCTCTCTCTTTACATGTATTTTTATGCTTTATGTCTTGATTCAGCACCTGTTCATGACGTATTAGGTGTGTGTGCATCTTTATCCTCTACTATTAAATATTATGACAATTTTTCACAAATGTTACCTGAAAAATGTGTGTGAAATAACAATAATAAAATTTATTTTTACCTTAACACAAGCATTGTCATTGTGTAGTGCATCATCCAGGTTTATACCATGTATATACTTAATGGCCAGCAGGAAGGTGCTGCCATGAGTTGAACAATATTTTTTAAAATTTTTCCAACAATAACAACAGTATAACTACCACACAGGAAAAATGCATTATGTTGTTATTGCCTATTGTTTCCTTTCTCCCCAACTATTATTTATAATATAAGGTTCATATTTAAATTCATATTTAATTATCAAATAGAATTAGTGAAAATAATTCATAGTAATTTTACAGTGAGAGAAGAATTTCATGCTGTCTTGATCTGGAAGTCCTGTTGTCCTCTTTATGGCAGCTGGAGTACTCTGAAAATAACCTATATATAAATAACCTCCTATAAATAACCTCCAAATGCACCTTCACCCAGCAGGTTCTCTTCATTGTGAAGGAATAGGGACTCGTCCACATATAGCAGGCATGGAGCCTAAACTACGGGATACCAAATGACAAATTTGAGCTAAAAATATACATCGTTTAAGGCATCTTAACATCAAAGAATTTATCCAATATTATCATAATGTTATCATATATTTAACAATATTATCATAATCATCATATCAATAAAAAATAAAAAATATTTTAAAAACCTGATTGCAAACTTATATGGCCTGGTTGGCAGTATTACTTACACGACAGTAATATGGTGAGAACATTAGTTGACACATAAAACACCCGATTTTGTGGACAACTAACTTTAACTACTCTTCCTTCTTCCGTGGGTCTGTCTGCAACATGTTCTGGAGGTGTGTACCTCCTTGCACTCTGATCTGAAGTAAAAGAATCAGTTCACATTAAAATGAAAATTATGTAATTATTTACTCACTCCCAAGCTGTAGCATATGATGTTATTATTTTTCATTTAGAATACAAAAGGAAAAAAATATACGAATATTTATACAGTTTCCATACAACGATAATTCATTGTGATCACAGAAGTCAAGCTCCAAAAAGGACAAAAACCAGCCATTTAATTTATATTTTAATTTAATTTGTGCACTATATTTCAAGTATTCTGGGGCTAGTTCTAGTTGTGGTGTAAACAGGTAATAAGTTACAATTAATGCACTAATAAATATTCATTAAACTTAGTTAATAAGTAAGCCCACATATAAACCAAATATTTATGGAAGCCCTTGACCTGGAGTAACAGTTGGAATAGACTGATTGCATTAAACCAATGAGCTCATGTTTTACCTCGCGGACCACAATCCTTTACTCATATTTTTTCCATATTTTTTAAACATTTACACTTGTTTAAATTATGCAAAGTGGCTTGATAGTGGCTGTTCAAAAAAACTTATCTAAATGCACTCTCCTGTGTGCACCACTGTCTGTCACTTGTGCTGGTTTCAACACAGACAAACAAATATTATATATGTATATGGCACAAATATTTCATATATATATATATATATATATATATATATATATATATATATATATATATATATATGGCATTTCAACACTAGGTTTGGGACCAGCACATGCAACCCTAGTGGGGTCAGTTCCCTGACTGGGAATCAAACCCAGGCTGCAGCGGTGAGCACACAGTGGCCTAACCTCTAGTCCTTCAGGGACCCCATGCAACTAAATTAAGTACAGAGTTAAGAAAAACCCTGTAAAGTTTTGTGTGAGGAACACACCAATTTTCATTATTCTTGATAATCACCTTTATTGGAGTTCTGTTCAGATCCAAAAAGCCAGTTGAAGTTGTTGATGATTTTTGTGTAGTAACCAAATAAAAGCCAGTTTGAATATGCCAAATGGAAAAAGACAATTGATCAAGATGCTTCCATAGAGTTTGGTCTGTTCCACACATAAACTCATATGGCTTTGGAAGACTTGAAATATAGTGCACAAGACTTTTATGGTCCTTTTTGGAGCTGGACAGACATGGTTACTATAAACTGTGGTTTATATAATAAAATTTTCCTTTTGGGGTGAACCTAACCCTTTAAGGATTTACCAGTATCTGGATCAGCACTAGTGGATCTCACTACACACAGAACTGGACTTGGTTCAGTGCTTGTAGATCTCCCTGTACTTGATTATTGATCTTCCAGCACGTTGACCTGAACATAATAATTTCCCTGTACCTTGAGACCTCACTACACCAGGATGTACAGATCTTCTTACAAATCTGGATCTCTTAGGTTGGAAATCCTACAAACAACCATCAAGATCATGAGTCTTATCTAAATATCCAAAATATTAAGTAGCAGAGCTTATTAAACATCTTAACATTGCTTCTAAAGACTTTGTTTTCACAAACAATATAAATTAGTCAAACTAATTCCTTGGAAGAGGAACACATAATAAATGGAACACATAATAAATAATATAATTAATGAATAACAACAGTTGGAACAAGAAGTCTTCTTCTTCTGGCTGCTCCTGTTAGGGTTACCAAAGCATATCATTGGTCTGACTTGGCACAGTTTTTACACCAGATGCCCTTCCTGATGCAACCCTCCCCAATTTTATCCAGGCTCCTTGGCCAGGAATCAAACCCAGGCCATGGCAGTGAGAAGGCTGAGGCCTAACCACTAGCCCTCCAGGGATGCAGGTGCTATAAGAAGTAGAGAAGAATAAAGCAATTCTTGAGAGGCTGTTGGCTGTAACCCTCCATTTAGCCTCAAGAAAGCTCACATTCAGAGGCAAAACATAAAATTTAGATGATGTCTGTAATGGCAACTTTCTTGGCACAGTTGAGTTGTTATCACACTTTGATCCCCTTTTGCATGAATACTTGGTAAAAGCGAGACATAAAAAAGGACTTGCAATTAGTTCTTTATCTAAGTGCTGAAACACAGAATGAGTTCATCGAACTCTGTGGCAAAAGAGTCCTCAACAATGTCCTAGCAGAGAGAAGGGATGCTATCTATTATTCTGTGACTCATCACCTGTGACTCATCACCTGATATATCACACAGAGAACAGAATGTGTGCATGAAGACAAAGAGAATGGTTTGTGGAAGATAACTTGCCCTTTATCATTAAGGCAATAGTGTCTGTCTTGACCACATGTAATTTAGCCAGTGAAACCAGGTCTGATGCAAATGGGCTCAAGACATACTTCAAAACTTTTGATTCCATTGTCCTCCTCACTGTGTGGGTAAAGGTACTACAGTGCATTGAGAAAAGAAACATTATCCTTCAGGCAGGAGATATTTCTCTCAATATTGAAGCATCAAAGCGCTGCAGAAACACAGGGCATCCGCAATAAACGGAACTCTTTGCTTGCTGAGGCCTCCCTAGTTGCCCAAGCAATGGAGACTCCTGTTCATTTCCACAAAGCAGGCAGATGAAAACAAAAAAAGAAAACACATGCTAGATGAGAGCTCTCAAGATGATGCAAGTGAAGATAGTGCAGAGATAGCTTTAAAACACAAGGTCTTTTTTGTTTCACTTGACGGCATCATTAGAGAACTGAGCACAAGGTTTCAGACCACAGCAGAAATATGTGAAACGTTTGCTCCCATTCTGAAACTGACAGAAATTAATGAACCTCAGATAATTAAAACACGTCAGGCACTGATAAGAAAATACAACAAAGACCTAACATCTCAATTTGAAAATGATGGCTTCTACCTGAAGTCAGTTTATTCTGCAACATTTCCACCTACTCTGTCCCCATTTTGAGCTTCTTAGTGCCATATTTAAGATGCAAATGCAGAGAATTTTTGAGAGGTGTGCGTTGCACTGAGGATTTTTTGCACTTTACCAGTAACTGTTGCAGGAATTGAATGGGCTTTTAGTAAGATGAGAGTGGTGAAAAACTACCTGATATTGATAATGTCTCAGGATAGACTGAACAGCTTGGCATTACTCTCCATCGAAAGCCAACTACCTATGAAGTTGGAATTCAAAGATCTAATCAGTGACTTTGCCAACATGAAAACTCATCAGTGGGCTTTGTAAAATAAATGGTAGCATGCAGCTTAACCAAGCTGTAAACCCTCTTGTATGTGTCAAGGATCTAAATTTTAAAGTTTATTTAGGAGTAGAGGTTATTTCGGATTGCTTGATTCAAAGAATATATGCAGGTCGGGTTAACATAATATTAATATTATGTTTATTATGTTAATATTATGTTAATATGTTGCATATTATGTTAATAGCTTGTTTTTGACCCTCTGAATATAGACTCTGTGCAAATAAAAAAGTTGTGAATCACAGTGAAAATAAAGCAGTCTTGTCTTTATCATTTAAAATATTTATTAGCATTTAGACTCTTAAGCATGGTGGGATGGGTGTGGAGGGGTAATGGGGAGGTGGTTGGTGTGGTGAGGGGCCCACCCCTTGGTTCTGTGACCCTGTCCCTGATCATGAGTGAACAAAGGCACTAATAGAAATCACAATAAATTGAATAGATTTTAAAATGATCAAATCATGTATCTATTAACACATAATTGTGGAAAAATTATTATTATCAAAATATGAATTTTAATTTAAGCAACTTTTCATATTATTTTCCATCATAAGAATGTGGAAAAGCATCTATTAAAAGCATGACACCAAGGTGCATGAATGTGTTTGCATGAAAAACTGCTTTCCTGAAGCCCTAGCACCTTGCATCTTGCTAGAACACATTTTCAGTGCATAATGCACACCCAGGTATTCGTTGAGAAAACGGTGTGTATGCATTTTTGGCACCTAAGCGATGAAAAGTACACTTCTACTTATGATTTTTCATGTTTTTGACTTTTTAATCCCTTATTATTAAAATATGAATTGAAACAACATTTCATATCATTTTCCATGATCAATTGTTTTCAACACTTTGAAAAACCACTGTTAAAAGTATGACACTGATGTGCATGAATGTGTTTGCACGAAAAACTGCTTTCTGAAGCCCTAGTTGAAAATTGCTAAAATGCATTTTCAGAGCTTAATGTACACATTTGTGTAAGCATATAGGTATTTGTTCAGAAAACAGTGTGTTAGAGCATATTTGATGAAAAGTCCATTTCTACACATGATTTTTTTACATTTTGGACTTTTTAAAACTTTATTATCAAAATATTAATTTTAAAATGAACAATCATATTTTATTTCATTTTCTATCAAAACAATGTGAAAAACCTCTTATAAAAGTATGACACGCATGTATGTGTTTGCATGAAAATCTTGAAGCTTTAAAACTTAAAATGCATTTTTAAGCACACACATCTGTAAGCATATAGGCAGTCGTTGATAAAAGAGAGTGTTTTTCCATCATAACAATGTGAAAAACCTAAAAATGGTATGAGACGGACATGCATGTATGTGATTGCATGAAGCACTAGGGCTTCGAAACTAAAGTGCATTTTCAGTGCCTAATGCGCACACTTGTGGAAGCACATATGCAGTCGTTGAGGAAATAGTGCGTTAGCGCATATTTGCTAAAAGTACCTTTCTACATATTATTTTGCTTTTTTTTACCTTTTAATCATTTATTATCAAAATATACATTTTTATAATATAAGCAATCATATTTCATTTCATTTTCCAACATAAGAATAACAAGAATATAAATATAGCTGCAAGCAGCAATTATGGGGCCCAGCACGACAGAGTCTTGCTCTAAGCAAGCATCAGAGCTTGATCATTATTTTATATATCAAGTTTCAGTGCAATAGGCAGTACTGTTGCCAAGATATTGCATAAAACACTATGCTGCGCTTATGCCAACTTTGACGATTATATGGAAATGGTTTGAGATATCAAAAAGTTTTTTGCCAGCATGCTCTCGTGATGATCTGTGCGAAATTTGGTGAAGATTGGGACTTTGAAGGAGGACTTTGAAAAAGTAGGTTTTTGACATGACTCAAAATGGCAGACAGACAAAATGGCCTACTGTGGAAAAGTGTATATCACTGGTTTCTGAAGGACCTAAGGAATCGAAAGAAGTGAGATGCATGACCATTGGATGAAACTCAGAAAAGCTATAAGCAGGTATGTTTACAATGGCACATATAAACTTTCATCACAATACATCAAAGAGTTGCACAAATACAGCCTCAGATCCTTGTGTTTCTTTGAAAAACTACATTATATAAAACAAGTAACATCCATGTAAACCGTGACAGCACCACCTGGTAACGGATTTTCTTTTCTTCTTTTTTTTTTTTTCAAATTTTGCCAAAACTTCTCGGCCCTAAAAGCAAATATGTCTACAGTGGTTTGCTTTGATCAGGCTTTAGTAAACTTGTCTAAAAACTGCTGAAATGTGATTGGCAGATGGTGGCCATGTTTTTAAGATACACAATTGTCCTCATGAGCAATGATGGACAAAGACACTGCATGGCAGTTTTTAAGTCTGTCAACATAAAATCCATAACTTAACAATATGGACTGGATGATCTGAGTCAAATTTGGTGAAAATCGGGCAAATGGGCCGAAAAGCAAAAATATGCTTTTTTCATATCTCATGAGCATTAGGTGGTGCTGTTTCAAAACTGTGCAGGTACCCTCAAGTCATGATGGCTATGACATATACATTCTAGGAGGGGTTTGTCTCATTATTAGCACAAGTTATTAGCATAAACATGAGTGGAAATTTGAGCTGTTGGTGGCACTAGAGAGTTTAAGATAGCAACTCCAAATTTGCTATGGTAACATCTCAGACTGTCCCCTATCTGTGTGCCAAATTTCATAACTTTCCTATGTATGGAAGAAGAAGAAGAAGAAGAAGAAGAAGAACAACAACAACAACAACAACACTAAAAATTACACCTGCGGTGCCCTTAAAAAGAAAAAAACATGAGAAAACATGCAGAACATATTCATGCAAACACATCTGCACTTCATGTCATGCATTTATTATAGGTTTTTATTATAGGTTTTTGTTATGATGGAAAACCAAATGAAACATGATTATATTAAAACTCATATTTTTATGATAAAGTGTTACAAAATCAAAAAGGTATCATGTGTAGAAAGGTACTTTTCATCAAATATGCACTAACACATTCTTTTCTCAACAAATGTCTATGTGCTTACACAAGTGTGCACCTAGGCACTGAAAATGTGTAGTAGCAAGTTTCAAGCAACTGAGGCTTCACAAAGGCAGGTTTTCATGCAAACACATGTCACACATTTAATAGAGGATTTTCACTTTGTTATGATGGAAAATCATATGAAACAGTATTGTTTATATTAAAATTCATATTTTGTTTATGAAGTGGTTAGTCAAAAAACTGAAAATCATGTGTAGAATGATACTTTTCATCAATTAGGCACTAACAAACTCCTTCTTCAATGAATGATTATGTACTTAATCACACATTAGAAAAGTGTACACATTAGGCATTGAAAATGCATTTTAAAACGTTTCAAGCAACTAGACTTCAGGAAAGTGGTTTTTCATGCAAACACACATATGCACGTCCATGTCATAGAGGTTTTTCAGTTAGTTATGATGGAATAACATGTGAAACATAATTGTTCATATTAAAATTCACATTTTGATGATAAAGTGATAAAAAGTAAAAAAAAAAAAAAAAGGTGAAAAATCATATGTAGAAATGTACTTTTCATGAAATGTGCACTAACACTCTCTTTCACAGCGAATGCCTATTTGTATACACGAGTGTGCACATTCGGCACTGAAAATGCATTTTGGGTTCAGGAAAGCTGTTTTTCATTCAAACTCATCGTATGACGTATGACGTCTGTGTCACACGTTTTTTCACTTTATTATGCTGGAATAACATATGAAACATGGTTATTTATATTAAAATTCATATTTTGATAATAAAGTGCTAAAAAGAAAGAAAAAGTGAAAAATCAGGAAAGACATTTTTTCTTAATGAATAATTATGTGCTTTGACAAGTATGCACATTAGGTGTTTAAAATGCATTTTAACAAGTTTTAAGTGACTGAGGCTTCAGGAAAGCCATTTTCATGCAAACATATGCTTGGGTGTATGTGTCATACGTTTAATAGAGGTTTTTTACTTTGTTATATGAATGATATGAAAATCATATAAAACTCACATGGAAAAATCATATTGTCATATGTTGATAATATTTTGATAATAAAGTTGTTACAAAGTCAAAAAAGTGAAGAATCATGTAGAAACAGTACTTTTCATGAAATATGCACTATGACATTCTTTTCCCAATGAATAATTATGTGCTTAGACAAGTGTAGATATTGAAAATGCATTTTAAAAAGTTTCAAGTGACTAAGCCTTCAGGAAAGCCATTTTTCATGCAAACACATAGCCCACTTGTTCTTCTGTGTCATATGTTTAATAGAGGTTTTTAACATATGAAACATGATTATTTATAATATTTCAGTTCAATTAAGTCTTATTTGTATGGCACTTTTAACAATGGACATTGGCACAAAGCAGCTTTAAAAAATAAATACATTCAGGATATAAATTGTAAATGTGTGAATTTATCCCTAATGACCAAGCCAGACATGACAGTGGCAAGGAAAAACTCCCTGAGATGATATGAGGAAGAAACCTTGAGAGAAACCAGACTCAAAAGGGAACCCATCATCTGGGGCACAATGGATAGTACAATTATAAATAAATCCCTAAAACAGTGTGCTACATGGACACATAGAACAATTGTGTAACCATGAAATTCATTACAGTTTTCACACCATGTCTGTTTTGTTGAACCTATCCACTGTCCCCTCCAGTGCAAAACTGCTCACGGCAACTGCAGCCCCAAAGCCACCCCAGCAATCGCAGTCTCAAGCCATCACAGTAATCTGCCCATATGAACTGCAGTCCAAGCAGCACCATCCCCACCAATCCCAATGATCTTCAGGCTGTCCATATGGGCCACCCCCAGCAGGCAGCAGCGAGTGATCTCCAACCGATGAGAACTCTAAACAGAAGTAGGGCATCCGGATGGATCAGGCAGGTCTGGAGAGCAGATCGGGTCAGGGTCACTGTTATCTCAGGAGTAGCATGTGTAGCTGGACAGAGAGAGAGAGAGAGAGAGACAGAGAGAGTCAGAGAGAGAGAGAGAGAGAGAGAGAGAGAGAGAGAGATTGTTAGGTATGCTTTTTGTCCCATAAGGGTTAAGGACAATGTTCTTTGCGTGCATAACTTAAAAGGAGAGCCAGAAGGTAACACAGACATGAGACATGAGAATTACACAGACACAGACACAGAGAATTACACAGGCACAGACATGAGAATTAGACGCTGAAAATACATTTTAGCAATTTTCAAGTGCCTAAGTCTTCAGGAAAGACTTTTTTCATACAAAAACTTACTTGCTCGTCCCTTTCATACGTTTAATAGGAGTTTTTCACTTTGTTATGATAGAAAATCATATGAAATATGATTGTTTATATTAAAATTCATATTTTGATAATAAAGTCAAAAAAAGGTTAAAAAATCGTGTGTACAAAGTTACTTTACATCAAATATGCACTAACAGACTCTTTTAGCAATGAATGCTTTTGTGCTTACAGGAGTGTGCACAGTAGGCGCTGAAAATGCGTTTTTAGCAAATTTCAAGCGCCTAGTTTCAGGAAAGCCGTTTTTCCTGCAAACATACACATGCACATCCATATAGAGGTTTAATAGAGGTTTTCAGTTTGTTATGTTAGAAGAAGATGTAAAACATGGTTGTTTGTATTAAAATAATTTTGAAAAAATTTTGAAAATAAAGTGTTTAAAAGTCAAAAGAAATAAAAATCATGTGTAGAAAGGTACTTTTCATCAATTGTGCACTAACAGTCTCAACCATAAGAGCAAAGACAAGTGTGCGTATTAGGGGCTGAAATGCGTTTAAGCAAAGTTTCAAGTGCTGAAGTCTTCAGGAAAGCCGTTTTTCTTGCAAAACACATACTTGAGCTTACGTGTCATACATTTAGTCATAGTTTTATGATTCCATTATAACAAAGTTAAAAACACTGATTAAGCGTCTGACAAGGAGGAGCATTTAAAATTTTCAGCTTGTAAAGTGTACAGTCGTGAAGGCATTGGTTGAGAAAAGAATGTTAGAGCATATTCGATGAAACATATCTTTCTTTATTACATATTTCAACACATAGGAGTCATCACTTTTTTTTACTTTTTAACACTTTATTATCAACATATTATCATGACAAAGTGAAAAGCCTCTATAAAAAGTGACATGGACGTGCAAGTATGTGTTTGAAGGAAAAATGGCTTTCCTGAAGCCTTAGGCGCTTGAAACTTACTAAAAAGCAATTGTAGCCTGCATACATGCATACGCATTTAGACATTTGAGTTAATGCATATTTCATGAACAGCATCCTTGTACAGGAGTTTTCACTTTTTTTAATTTTTAACATTTTATTATCAACAGATGAATTTTTATATGAACAAACATTTTTCATCAAAACAAAGTGAAAAATCTGTGTAACACGTATGATTTGAACAAGCACGTATATGTTTGCATAAAAAACGGCTTTGCTGAAGGCCTAGGCGCTTGAAACTTGCTAAAACGCATTTTCAGCTCCTAACATGCGCAGAGGTGTAAGCACTTAGGCGTTGCTAAAGAAAAGAGTTAAAGAGTTGTATGCATGAGTTTTCACTTTTTGTACTTTTTAACACTTTATTATCAAAATATGAATTTTTATATGAACACACATTTTGCATATCATATGTCATCAAAACAAAGTAAAAATGCTGTAAAACCTATGATTCAGAGAAGCAAGAATATGTTTGCATGAAAAACGGCTTTGCTGAAGCCCTAGGCGCTTGAAACTTGCTAGAACGCATTTTCAACTACTAACAAGCAGAGATTTGCTTGTTAGAAAGCTCGTAGGCACAGTTAAAGAAAAGAGTGTGTTAGTGCACATTTGATTAAAAGTATCGTTGTATTCATGGATTTTCACTTTTTGTACTTTTCAATACTGTATTATCAAAATATGAATTTTTATATGAACAAATATTTTTCATATCATGTATCATGAAAACAAACTAAAAATGCTATAAAACGTATGATACAGACAAGCACGATTATGGTTGCATGAAAAACGGCTTTGCTGATGCCCTGGGCGCTTGAATCTTGCTAGAACGCATTTTCAGCTCCTATCATGCACAGAGCTGTAAGCACGTAGGCACAGCTGAAGAAAAGAGTGTGTTAGTGCATATGTAATGAAAAGTATCGTTGAATAAATGATTTTTCACGTTTTATACTTTTTAACACTTTATTATCAGAGTATGACTTTTTATATGAACAAATATTTTTCATATCATGTATCATGAAAACAAAGTAAAAATGCAATAAAACGGATGATTCAGACAAGCACGATAATGGTTGCCTGAAAAACGGCTTTGCTGAATCCCTAGGCGCTTGAAACTTGCTTAAACGCATTTTCAGCTCCTAACATGCACAGAGCTGTAAGCACTTAGGCACAGCTGAAGAAAAGAGTGTGTTAGTGCATATGTGATGAAAAGTATCGTTGAATAAATGATTTTTCACGTTTTGTACTTTTTAACACTATCATCAGAGTATGAATTTTTATATGAACAAATATTTTTCATATCATTTGCAATCAAAACAACGTAAAAATGCTGTAAAACCTTTGATTCGGACAACCAAAAATATGTTTGCCTGAAAAACTGCTTTGCTGAAGCCCTGGGCGCTTGAAACTTGCTTAAACGCATTTTCAGCTCCTAACATGCACAGATGTGTAAGCACAGTCAAAATATGACTTTTAATACGAACAAATATTTTTCATATCATTAGTCATCAAAACAACGTAAAAATACTGTTAAACCTATGATTCAGACAAGCACGATAATGGTTGCATGAAAAACTGTTTTGCTGAAGCCCTGGGCGCTTGAAATTTGCCAGAACGCATTTTCAGCTCCTAACATGCACAGATTTGTAAGCACTGTCAAAATGTGATTTTAATATGAACAAATATTTTTCATATCATTTGTCATCAAAACAAAGTAAAAATACTGTAAAACCTATGATTCGGTCCACCACAAATATGTTTGCATGAAACACTGCTTTGCTGAAGCCCTAGGCGCTTAAAACTTGCTTAAACGCATTTTTAGCTCCTGACATGCACAGAGCTGTAAGCACTTAGGCACTGCTGAAGAATAGAGTGTGTTAGTGCATATGTGATAAAAAGTATCGTTGAATAAATGATTTTTCACTTTTGTACTTTTTAACACTATTATCAGAGTATGAATTTTTATATGAACAAATATTTTTCATATCATGTATCATGAAAACAAAGTAAAAATGCAATAAAACGGATGATTCAGACAAGCACAATAATGGTTGCATGAAAAACGGCTTTGCTGAAGCCCTAGGCGCTTGAAACTTGCCAGAACGCATTTTCAGCTACTAACATGCACAGATTTGTAAGCACTGTCAAAATGTGATTTTAATATGAACAAATATTTTTCATATCATTTGTCATCAAAACAAAGTAAAAAATTCTGTAAAATCTATGATTCGGACAACCACAAATATGTTTGGATGAAACACTGCTTTGCTGAAGCCCTAGGCGCTTGAAACTTGCTTAAACGCATTTTCAGCTACTAACATGCACAGATTTGTAAGCACTGTCAAAATATGAATTTTTATATGAACAAATATTTTTCATATCATTTGTCATCAAAACAAAGTAAAAAATACTGTAAAACCTATGATTCGGTCCACCACAAATATGTTTGCATGAAACACTGCTTTGCTGAAGCCCTGGGCGCTCCTAACATGCTTAAACGCATTTTCAGCTCCTGACATGCACAGAGCTGTAAGCACGTAGGCACAGCTGAAGAAAAGTGTGTGTTAGTGCATATGTGATGAAAAGTATCGTTGAATAAATGATTTTTCACGTTTTGTACTTTTTAACACTTTAACATCAGAGTATGAATTTTTATATGAACAAATATTTTTCATATCATTTGCCATCAAAACAACGTAAAAATGATGTAAAACCTTTGATTCGGACAACCAAAAATATGTTTGCCTGAAAAACTGCTTAGCTGAAGCCCTGGGCGCTTGAAACTTGCTAAAACGCATTTTCAGCTCCTAACATGCACAGATTTGTAAGCACTTAGGCACAGCTGAAGAAAAGAGTGTGTTAGTGCATATGTGATGAAAAGTATCGTTGTATAAATGGATTTTACACGTTTTGTACTTTTTAACACTTTATTATCAGAGTATGAATTTTTATATGAACAAATATTGTCCATATTATTTGCCATCAAAACAACGTAAAAATGCTGTAAAACCTTTGATTCGGACAACCACAAATATGTTTTCATGAAACACTGCTTTGCTGAAGCCCTAGGCGCTTGAAACTTGCTTAAACGCATTTTCAGCTCCTAACATGCACAGATGTGTAAGCTGACAGGCAGTGCTTAGGAAATGAGTATGTTAGTGCATATTTGATGAAAAGTAACGTACAGGTCTATGTAGCTTATAAGGGAATATACGTGAGTAATGAGTCCTCTACTATCCGGCTTCTGCTATAACCGTGAGGGTGGGTGAAAAGACTTGAATACTGTCTTTACAAAACTCCTTATCTGCAATTAAAAAAAAAAAAAAGGCTTTGGGCAAGCCAAAATTATGCATGACCTCTTCCAAGGAGCAGAAAATATCCTTAATAAAAAAATTTAGTGTCTATATAGGATGCGGGAAATAAACAATTAGCTGCAAAGGGACTTGCAGTTGAGGCAGCATGTAGACCAAAATACTTCCTAAATTGTGACCAAATTCTTAAAGTGTGCGTAATTACTGGATTTGTTGATGCAATGGCACTCTTTCCTGACATTGGAAGTGGTGAACAGACAGATATAAGACAAAATTTGCTTCCCGATTCCTCCCCTTGTACCCATATCAGGATTGACTGCCAATCCCAAGCCGACACCCAGTGCACGACTTTTTGAATATTGCTTGCCCAGTAGTAAAGCAAGAAGTTAGGTAATGCCATCCCTCCTTGGCACTTAGGTTTCTGCAAAAAAGACTTTCTAATATGAGGGGTTTTGCCTCCCCAAAGAAAGGAACCTAGGAGCTTGAAAAAAAACTTTTTCTTATGAATATAGCCATATTTGAGAAAAGGTACAAAAAAACGCGGCAGGATCATTTTAACCAAGTTAAGATGTCCCGCTAAAGATAAAGGCAGAGTGGACAACTTCTTAGAATCCCGCCTGCAACGTTATAAAAGTGGGTCAAATTGGCCTTGAACAAGCTATTAAATGAGCGTATGACTGTTATACCTAGGTATATGAACCCATCGTGTACCACTCTAAAAGGAATATCAAATGAGTCGAACCCTGAAGGCGTAACGATAGGAAAATACTCCGTCTTGTGCATATTACTCTTGTAGCCTGAGACTTTACTAAAATCCTCTAAAATTGCCAGTATATAAAGGTAACAACAAGGTGGGATTAGAAACATACAAAAAAGACATCGTCAGCATATAACGAATTTTATGCTTAATATCATCTTGGGTAATGCCAATAAAAACAGAAGACTTATGTAGCAATATGGCAATTGGCTCAATAGAGATTATAACAAAGGTGAGAGCGGGCATCCCTGCCTTGTACCTCTTTGTAGAAAAAACATTATTTGTGCAAACCAAGGCTACAATTTGCAGGGAAACCAATTTTTTTAAGAGCATGAAAAAGATATTCCCACTCAACCCGGTCAAACGCTTTTTGTCGAGGGAGACAATGACTTCTGCGGTAACCGAGGATGAATGTGTGTACATTACATGAAACAAATGTCACAAGTCATTGATGGGATTGCACCCTCCAATAAATCCTGTTTGATCATTGTGGATTATTGTGGGTCATATGGCTTCTAAACGCAACGCAAGGGCCTTAGCTATTGTTTTAAAATCAGCGTTTAGTAGCGAGATTGGTCTATATGATTCAAAGAGAGTGGGATACTTGTCTTTGGTAAGAGAGAAACTGATGCCTGTGTAAGAGTCAGGGGAAGAGATCCTTTGTCAAAAGCTTTATTATATATGACCACAAGAAGCGAACTTAGCAAAGCTGAGAACTTCATGTAGAACTCTATAGGGAAGCCGTCAGGCCCAGGTGCCTTACCACTGCATAGCCACTATAGCTTTCGTACCTTCCTGTTGCCTAATTGGACTACCAAGTCCAGAGCTGAGACAGACAGTGGGCAATTTTAGCTTCACAAAAAAGGAGTCAAGGAGAGTAGGATTATTATAATATTCTGAGGTGTACAAAGACGAGTAATATTGAACAAAACTATCATTTATCATGGAGAGTGTGTAATATAGCCAGGAAGGAATCGAATTTGAGTATTCATTTTGGAGATATCAGATTGGTGACCCTGATGGGCCAGTAGTTTGCTAGCTTTATCTCCGAATTCAAAACGTTGTGGTGGGTCTTCAGCAACCTCGTCTCTTCCTGAGAAGTTGTCAATAGGTAAAATTCGGTCTGAAGCCACAGCCTTTCTTTACACAGACTACGACTAGGGGACGTAGCATATTGCCCATCCAGCTTGCTTATTGCATCCGAAATCTCTTTGAGCGTTGAGATCTCCTGCTTTTTGGCATGGGAAGAGAAAGAAATTCTTTTCCCCTTCAAATAGGCTTTAAGAGCCTCCCACAGTATAGCTCTTGAAATATCAGGTACATCATTTGTATCCAAAAAGAAAACCATCTCTTTGCAAAGAAATTTAATAAATTCATCATCCTCAATAGGAGACAATTCAACCTCCAGGGTTTAAAAGATTAATGTTGATTGGGGAAACTGAGCTTGAATGAAGAAGGGGCATGAACCGATATGACCATACTATGATATTCACTTGGTAAAATAAAGGGACTTTTATCCACCAAAAAGAAATCTATACGACTATATGAATGGTGTACTGGGGAGAAAAAAGAGAATATCTCGGAGGAAGGAAAAAGAAACCTCAATGGATCAAGTAATCCATATTGCTCACAAAAATCCAGTATAACTATGGCAGATTT